>JAMKCH010017356.1:0-22627 GCA_023653785.1 Ophioderma brevispina
GCCTTCGGTAGTTTTCTCTGTAAAACATTGAATCACATTGTTAAAAATTACTGATTTCTTTACTATGAACTTGATTTTTTAACTACATCGCAGGCGCATCCATGCCAACATTGCATCTCGTTGCATATGTTCTTTACATATTCAACGGTTGCTCGATTTTTGTCACTAGCAGTTGCAGTCTTTCCCTTGTTGTTCTTTACGCCATAAAAAGAGATGACCTTGGAATTATAAAAGCCTGTTTAAAATGAAATAAGGTAAGATTTGGGGAACCACCGGTAACTCCTTTAACAAACGAATACATGTGGACAACCATTATTTTTTTCTTGGAAGACATCGGGGCCTTTGGCCTCATTCTTCCCACTTAAAATAATGATATCACATCGTCTTAAATAGAGTAACTGGGTTCCCCAAATCATACCTTTATTCTCTAATTCCTATGCAAAGGCTTTTCTTACACTCTTTTTTACGAAGTTAACCGTCACAAAAGACAACCATTTTTCAACCCTCTTTTTTTTGCAATATGGCATCCAATAGCGTGGGCCTGGGACGGGTTTAGTTTCATGCTGAGTAGTGACGCTAAACACGGGTTAGCGTTTAAGACTTCGAATTTGCATCTGGGAACTTTTGACCTTGATGGGTCACAAAACACAGGTCCACACCAACCTCTCGGCTTTTTTGTAACACAGCGAAAATAGCCGTTTTCATTCGGATTATACATATATTACCGAGAACAAAGCCCAATCCCTTCTTCCCATCAAGCTTTTGTTTTATAACCACCACCTTGAATACTCACCCATGAGGAGAGTAATGGTAGGTTCATACTTCATCGGTAAATATCGGCCCGCGTAGTCTTTCACATTCTTTTCGCCGAATCAGACATGGCCGCATTTCGATTTTTTAAGGAAATTTTTTTTTTTTTTTTTGGTTTTTTTTTTTAAAAGCAGTTTGTAGGACTTCATGCTCTTGCTGAAGAAGTATGAACCCACCTTTAGTGTACTTCCAGATCATGGAGGATACTTAATGTACTTTCAGATGTGTTTGTGATGGGTTTTTTCAATGTCAGCCCTTTCATCGGATACTGCAACCCTCTTGTAATTATGAAAATCTACACATTTCATAAAATCAAAAACAATCAACTGCTATGAAAACAATTTTAACAAGCATGATTCTCATTAACTTGCTTTTTCATCCCCTTACCGGTAATGCCATTCCGATTTTTAAGCAAGAGTTTTGCTGCCAGGGCTGGTTGTTTGTGATCAATATAACCTGTTGAAATAAAAACACATAGAATTTAATCATTGCCTTAACCCTCGTCCGACAAGGGGGGGTCCCCCCACGGATGATCCCCTGTTTGCACAAAATGCAAACGAAAATGATCTAAGGCTTTCTATTGTAATTTGTAAGTTCTCCTTTGGGTCATTATTAGCAGAAGATAAAGAAATTGGGGGTACCACCTTCAGGGAGGTGAGGGTGGCCTGTCAACGCGAAGTTACAGGGGGGGTGGTTGCCACCATTCCTTACTTTTACTGTGTAAAATGGTACTTAATGTTACGTATGATGCTACTCTACTGTAAGTATAATACGGACAATATTTTGTATTTTTTCTTATTTTTTAGAGTAATAACATGTGGTATGCTACTTTGGCACCCACATTGCCAATAAATAACCAATTTTGCTTGCATGAATGGCAAAATGGTCGAAAAAACCTTGATTTTGGGGATTGTGTCACATTTGCCCTTACAAAAGTTTTGTACTTGATTTGAGAAAAGGACATATGGATCTACAACAACTGATAACCCAAACAAGATGATGTTTGCCGCTTAATTACGAAAAATCAGGGTGTTACCACCCCCCACCCATCCCCTACGGGCACTGAATTTTGTTTACCTTCTCGGAGATTAAGAACCAATTGCTTCAAACATACATATCTGCACCTAAAGGCACTATCAGTGATTTGATCAATCTAAAAATAAAAAATTTTAGGCTGCAACTTTTAGGCTGCACAAAAGTAATTCGGGTTTCCCGACCGACCATTGGTGAACCCCCCGACTCAGTATATTTTTGGGGGCCTAGGGGGTCTGAGCAATAGAAGGAAATGGAATGGAAGGAAAAAAAAACTGTTTGTAAAAAACTTGCGCAAACGATGTAGCGAAGACATAATTAAAACCCAATGTATTTTTATATTAACCACCAATTTTAAAACAATGGATGATTATTTACCAATTTACTGTTGTAAAGCGTTTTACATTTAAGGGGCATTTCGTGATCCACAGCCTCGTCCCCACTGACTTACCTAAAAAGTGTTGAGATTTTTATATTCATCTGTACCGAGACTTAGTAAGCCATGTGTGTCAAATCTTACGTGCAAAATTCGGGTCGCCCCATCCGTAATAAATTCGCAATTTTGTATTTCTGCCGGTAAAAGGACAGAAATTGCAGTAAGCAGCCTATGGGACCATGGGAAAACGAAGACATTGCTATAACACAAAACGCAAGATTGGAGGGGATCAGCTCAAATTTTGAGAAAAAGCTTTGCAAGGGAATCTGGTTGATCAATGAAAACAACAGAAGGTGCTGAAAATCACGAATTGACCTTGAATGACCACGGATGCTGATAAAATTCGTAGAACTTCTTTTCTACCTGAAACAGCAATATGCAAGCTGAAAGTAGAGCGCTAAACAAAGAACAATGGTTTGGCACACACTGCACAGTGCCGTGGTCGGTACCACACTGAATAATTAATTAGGTCGTCCAGGGCAGTTGTAAGAGCACATGGTCGGCCCAGTGGGGATTGCCCACTGCTGTAGCCACACTCGCAGGTAATGTTTTTTGATGTCGAACCTTATTCACACTTCTAAAACAAACAAAATCAAGTGTAAAACTCAAGCTCCTCAAACTCTTGAAACAACAAATCAAGTGTTTGTAAAACTCAGGGGGGGGTGCTAATATAACCAAAAATATAGGAATGGGAATTTTTATGCAGATGCAACAAATACAACAGATGTTCCTGTAATTATTGCAAAAACCAAGCATGCTGTTGAAAAGGAAAAATACGTATCTGAGATACGTCTACTAAAGATCATGTTAATATGTTAAATCATGTGAATTTTGAAATGGGGATGTGGAGCGCCGAACTCGTTAGTGAATGGCCCTCAATGAATCTCTCCACAGTAGCGGTATGTTAGACTGAATATTATGTCAGCATTGTCAAGGTACCTCAATTTAGCCACTTGGGCCTGCAAATTGTATCCATTTTTCAGTAATGGAGGAACGCGTCCGCATGCCGTGGTCAATGGATGAGCCCAACGTTCAGATGCTGAAAGCACATTACAATATTTGGCAAGATACATGTGTTAAATAATGTAAAATGTTAGTAAATTTCTTGGACCAGCCTTTTCCTAGCATTCGGTACACTACCCTACCTTTACAGCATGATTTGTAGCAAGTTTTATTAGCTGCTGTGAGATGTATTCAAAAACTAGGACATGCAGACTGCATCCTACATTCTGCCTCCATGAATAGCTGTGCTGCCTCAGTCAAGGCATGGGCTTCTGCTGGCGAGTTTGCTAGAGTATGCTCACATCTGAGTGTGTATATATGGGCAAAATGTGTATGATAAATATTCAGACACCATTTAGCATATTAAATGAGAGAATGCACGAGAGTTTAAGTCACTAGTTGTATCAATGAATAATATTAAAGTTAAATTACCATCTTGCAATTAGGGATTCTACATTTGTACCATGACGCACAGTAGTTTCATCAGCCAAATTAACAATTCATTTATTTTTCATTTTTTATAACATTCGCATTAAAGGAAAAACCCAATATTGCATAGACATTAAATTCAAGGGATGTCTCCAGAACAGTTGGGGAAAGATTTAGGAAGGTGATTTTAGGGGAACCAAGATATTGGAGAAAACCTGCGGAGGACGAGGATGGATCGGCAAACCAAATCCACATGGACAACGGCTCGACTTGGGGATCGAAACGAGGCCGCACATTGGTGAATGAAAGGTGAGCGACTCAACCGCTACCAAAACTCCCCTACCATGATGCTTTTTTGTATTGTTTTTTTTTTATGGACACGTATCATTGTGTGGGGATTTAGCGCCCAATGCAGGATACCATTACAGGGACACGTTGGAGTGCAGAGTTGTTAATTCCTGACAATTAACCACTGTGGATCATGGTAAATTCTCTCAAACAAACATAGATCAGTCATGCACCATGAGGTTGGGGTATACAAAATGCGGGGGGGTGGCGTTTTTTAAATTTGACAACAAATATTTTTTCATTTTTTTATTGTATCATAAGAACCAAGTTAGTTATTCAGCTGATTTATAATTTAATTTGTTTCCATTTTCAAGGAATTTATCTAGCTTTAAAATGGTAGCAATTCAGTTTGTGCTATTTTTACTTTTTGAGTTATCCTAAGTTGAGTCAGTCAGGGTCGAGCGGGTGGGGCCTACGGAACTCGCTTAGAAATGGATGAGGTGCCTACGGATGAGGTGCTACAGATGAGCATGTGTTAAGTATAGGATTTTAATATTCATGGCTTTTTGCATTTATTTTGTATCATATCTTTGTTACCCAGCCATGTATTAAGATTAGAGAACATTCTCATTTGTGTTTGTTATTTATGTGGAATTAATTTTGACTCATACAACAGTTGAAGTTATGATGATAATTGCAATTTTACTACCTTTTCCATTGTGAGGTAAGGGGTTTTCCTATACGATGCTGTACAATGTGTGTTTATATGCTCTCGAAGTTCTGTGTGGCATAACTTTTTGAAGTAATTATCCTACCCCAGCAAAAGTATACATTTTCAGAAAGGAAATTTGATGAGGAATACAAATATGGCACCCTTTCTCCTGCAGGAGGTTGCTTTAAAAATTTTAACTAATGTTGTCATAAAAAAGCAAAAAATTATATGTTTTTTGAACACCCTGAAGCTGCAGTAAGACAACATATTGTTACAAGTTCCCTTCTTTTGAAGGCTTATGATGTCCCCTACACATCTCAAGGAGTTGTAACAATATGATAATTGAAGGTAACAAATTAGACTGCCACAGAATTTTGTACTTTTACACCAAAATTTCACTTTTCCACCCTATAGGACACTTGTGGCATCCTGTATATTCACATACTAGTTGCATATTTGTTTTCCTTACATTTTTAGCTTTACAACAATATATAGTTTTATCTGAAAAACAATTGATGACTTATTCTCATTTAAGTGTGAAAACGTGTAATATTTTGTAGTTTCAAGCATGTAACACATTTTGCTCCCAACTCATGGCGCATGACCTTCAACGTTTTACACACACAACAAAAAGCCAAAAAGATACTTCTTTCTTTGATATTAAAAAGATTATTACATTTAAATATCCATGGCATTTAGCAAAAAAGTTTGCGAAATAGCAAACAGATATTTCAAATTAGCAGTATGCTGTTTTGGTTGAATCCTGCACATGCACAACAATTTGAAATGAATGCATCATGCAACTAAAAGTGATGAACAGTTGGGTCCTGGAACACACTGTGTGCAACGCACGCCCAAAACTAGTGCTCACCCCATACAGATGCATCCAACGTGCATTCATCACCAATCAACAACACGCATTCATGTAGTAGAGGAACAGGCACTGCCTGGCGGTCAATTGCTGCCAATCGTTATGACTCATCTAGCATAAAATTTCTAACAGGTACAGTGTATATAGTCAGGCTGACTTACTTCAAGATACCAGGCCCCAAAATGTATACCAGCATTGGTGTGCACTGGATTAGACATATAATATTGAGTAATTAGAACCATAATGACCTTATTAAGGCCAATGGAATTGGATTGTTAGTTTCCGGTTGACTGTTCGGAAAAAAAGACGAGGTCACTATTTCATTATTCATTATTTCACCGAAATCAATAGTTTACAGAGAATATTCGCACAATTAAGCCACCCCACTTGTACCAGACTACACATTCACGTTCGAAATGCATCTAAAATTGAATTAGCCTTTTTTGGGGTGGAAATGATGATGAACAGGCATTTTTGGACATGGATGATGCAACTGATGGGGACTGTATGACTCATGATTGTACAATTAATTGTACACAGGGCCGTAGCCAAGGGGGTGCGACGAAAAAAACCTGGCAATCTGCAAAAAGGCCCGCTTTATCGTGCTGAAGTTTGTCGTTTTTGCCTCCAACGCCAGCCCAAGGCATATTTGAATCAAGGTTCAACTTCTAATAGATAAAATTTCCAGAAAAGTAATGGTTTTATACCATAAAATTAATGTTCAAATTGTTAGAAATCGCAGAGCTTCCAGGGACTTTTACCCCCTGGACTGGGGCCCTAGGGTGGGCCCCTGCACCCCACCCTTAGTTGCTTGCACTTCGCGCTCGAAAGGTCAACTTCTGAAAAATCCGCACCCCAAATAAATTTCTGGCTACGGGCCCTGATGGACAATATGTGCCAAACATTTTTTTTACAAAAGAGGGGCTGAACAATTGGAACTTCAACTTAGTCCTACACTACACTAGTACTAGTGGCGAGAGAGTAGCGCTAGCCATACCTCACTCCCCACATTTTGTAAGTGATGGTATGTAAAGGCAGAATACACCCCCAATTTTCAGTATGCATTTCACCCAAAGTAGGACCCCATTTTAAAAAAAAATCTCACCCCAAGACCGTCTTTTAATTTTGAAAATGTTTACCACTGTCATCCAAAGATCCCCTATTTTTTTGGAGTTCTCTGTCACGCGGTGGAATGCCCCGGGTTTTGGAGCACCAGCCTTACACTCTAGATCATTTCATAACTATTGTGAGACCCCCCCCCCCCCAACTGCCTACTCTCACATTCATTTCACACTGACACATCATAGCTTGATTTGAAGAATGGTATGAACAAAGTTTCACCTTTTTACTTGTGCGCTGAGTGCATGAGCTATTTTCCGCATTTAAGTAGTGTGGGTAAATTCAACAGTGAAACGAATGCAACAAGTATGGCATGTTTGCAATGTAGCGATTTCAGTCAGTCTGTGTACACAACAATGAGCGTCCTGGAATCCTCCTTACTGTTTTTTCCTTTTAAGCTTCTTTTCTCATCTCAAAATGTTAATTTGTGCCTGCATTTCAACATTTAACCATACTTGACGCCACCCATGCGTCCTGCCATCCGTTCACTCCGTGGTTCACTCACTCAGGACTCGTCAAGACTGTCATAAAAATCATGTAACACCAATCATGTAATATCAGCATCTTCACAGAGTAGCCTACGCATGAACTACACTATGCGGGAGATATAGCCATTGGATAGCGCATCGAAAGAGGGCCCGATCGTACTTAGGCTATTTTTTGTATTCTATATCGCAGTAGCGGCAGTCCATCAACATGATAATACATTTCACATAAAATTTTTCTTGCATCGTTCAATTTTGTAGAGAGACTACAATCACAGAAAATAAAGTCTCTGAACTTTGCATTGTGGGCACATGTCTCGTATTTTCTACTGAATTACTTAAATTTGGAATTTCAGCAAGTAAATTTGAAAAAAATGAAATCTTTGAATAATGAATAATTGATGCGGGGCCCTTTTTCAGACGCGGGCGGTCAACTGCAAACTAACAATCCAATTCCATTGGCCTAAAGCACTAATAGCACATTCTATGAAGAGTGCCCCCAATTTTCCAAATTTGAGATTTTTTGCAGTTGTGTTGGTTAACGTCTAGTAAACTATACCTACGAATGGTAATGCTCAAAAGTGTGTATTTGTCACAAAAGAATCAATTTTGTAATTAGAATCGGGATCCCCGATTGTAATCTAATGGTGGAGCTGGAAATGCTAAATTTCTGTCCGTCAATGTGAAATAGTGCCACCTCACAAAAGAGACCTCTATAATTTGAATATCCTGAACCACCGGAACAACTAATGGATGAACGTAGACACGTACATGGTGCTATTTCCTGGTTATTTCACATTGGAAGGACATTTCCAGCAGCCACTGATTTTTTATCGAAATACAATATTACTATCTTAATTACAAAATTAATTCTTTTGTGATAAATAGACAAATTCGAACTGTGCAAAAATTTCAATTTTGGGGAGAATTTTTTTTTTTAAAGTGCTGTTATTGCTTAAAGATGAGTTGACATCCTGCATCACTTCTTTCGTTGTCTCAAAATCAATTCGTGCCAATCATTATGGCCCATAGTATTAAAATCCCAAAAGGTAAAAAAGCTCAATGTGTAGTAGTCCGGTCTTAATTATACCCCTACTTCTTCCCAGTCCCAAGCATATTTACAAAAATTGATGTTCCCCTGACCCATATAGGGAAATATGAATCTGTTCTATTTGTATCTCATAATTCCCCTTTGCATTAATAAAACAATAATTTTTTGCAAGAGTGGTTAACACTAACAGTCCCAATCTAAAAGTAAACTAGTAGAATTAAAGACACTATCAGTGATTTATCCGAAAGAGGTAAAATATTTGAAATGTGCAGGAATAATTTAAAAGTGAAGGATAAGCCTGTAGAATTCTCATAAGTTACTTTTTTCAACTGAAAAAATAACAGAAAATGAAGAAAATGGCAGTATTCAAAGATACGCATGTCCATTCAATTACGTGTTGTAGTAAGTGTCCGTACAGACAGTAATGACCAAAATTTCAGATTTTGTCCTTATTAGCTTGCTTCTGGTCCTATCATTTGCAGGGTACCTGTACTTGTTACAAACATGAACAAATCTGATTTTGGATTTTTTGATTTATCAAATCACTAATAGTGCCTTTAATGAAAGAACTGCATTTCTAGATTATAATTGCATCCTGTTACCTCTGACAGTCATGTAACCTTACCTTGCTTTAGCGAGACAACAGAGGGCAGCATACGGTGCACATTCTTGATTCTGCAGTGTCTTTGCCAAGGAACCTGAGAAAATAGTGAGAAATGTTAGCATTTAATCAGCCTAGGTCAAAACGTACCTTAAAATTGGATAATTGTTTCCCGTAATTTTACGGCCACTGGCAGTCCTTGTGTTGAAGCAAACTTGAGAGAAATATCCTTGGTAACAGTTTGATAAAATTATTTTCATAAAAAAGGTAAATTTGTTCATTTACACGAAATTCCAAACGTGAACTCAGCGACCTGTCATTTTTACATGGTGAAGTGCAAACTATGACACTTTTATGGCTTTAAAGATTTTTTCTCAGAAAAATCATCGCCTTCAACACTGTTAAGCTGTACAGGGGCCGGGGAGGATACTGACCTTTATTTTGGGTAGGTATGTGCACCCGGATTTCAAAAATTGAGGCTCCGGAGCTGATTTGAGGACCAAAAAAGGTGATCTCCAGAGCTAGTTTTCTTAAAAATTTTAAGAAAATAAGCTGCGCTTTTTCCTCAAATTCCAGCTACTTTTTAGGTGTTTGAGAAAATTGGTAGAATTATGATGTGCACATAAAAAGTAGGGTCTTTGGACCTGGATGGTCCCTAAATGGGGGTCAATGGAACTGAAAAAGAGCCTGAAAAAGAGGGTTTTATAGGCGGCACATACCTAAACTACATCCCAAGGGCGCAGGGTCAAGAAAAGAGAGCGCTCATATCTGTTTTTGGAGTAATTTTTAGGTTTGTCAAATCGCAAAGAAACTTTGATAGCATTTTGCATGACTCCACTTAGTACAATAAATGACCAGTGTTAAAAGATATTGTGGAGTATACTAGCAGGACTACACCCATGGCAGGATCATTGTACACTGGGTAATTACAAGATTGAGATACATCTTCTATACGTGTGACCCAGCCTTACATCTTTACTCTTATGGTATCTCTAATACCTTACACTAAAAGGTAAATATCGTTAATAGCAGAGTATTTATATTGCGCCTTTTGCTATTTGCCTCTAAGCGCTTTCCACAAATGGCCGTGATCACTGTGGCCCAACACCATACCATGAAACCATTAGCATAATTTCTAGGGATGGGAGCAGATCAGGATCAGCGCTTTCACTTATCAGCAAACATACATCGAATTAACCATCGCAGCCGGGACAGCTTCCAATATCGCATGGGTAAGTAGGGACAACCAAGCGGCTAATTTCGTCAGGGAAATTACACGAGAGCCAAATCCACAGGACTCTGAACGACGATTATACGAACAGATGAGCACAATAACACTGAGCGAGTACCTTACTGATTGAGCCTCTTGTCAGCTGAAAGTACAAAACATGGCTTTTTCTAGCAATGAGGTATAGGCCCTATGTGTATGAAAAACTTCTGGGAGATGGTTAACAGTATTCAAGGACTTGTGACCTGCTGGAAATGAAGGAGAAGAAGAAATGATGTGGATTGTGCAACTTACCGAACTGATCACTCGCTTCTGCCACATTAGGGGCTCATCAAAAATCTCCTGCAATTGTCAAAAAATTAAAAGCTATTCTCATAATAATTTTTTCCTCACTATAAAAAAAATATTTCGATAATAGGAGTAGCACCCCGTTTTGGCATTTATTTAGTCTTTATACTTCCCTCTGATTTAACACCACCCTGGGGGTCGCGACATTTTCCATTGTGAAGATTACTATCTTTGAAAGTCCCTGCATGACCTTGTTAAAAGATGTTTTGGGCACCCCCGGTTTTGCATTTACCTAGTCTTCCTTATTTCCCTCTTTCATTGGACACCAGCCTGGGGGTCACAGGCATTTTCTGTTGTGAGTGAGTATTAACATTTACAAACTCAATACATTGTGTATATCAGTCACACATTTTCTGTCATGGAGATTAATTGGAAACGTCCAACATGAGCATATTCAAAAGACATTAGGAGGCAGCACCATCGGTTTGGGAATTTATAGTCACTATACTTCTTTCTCTTTCATTTAACACATACCAATGTGGAAATATTAAAGGTGCAATTCGTGTATCTTCGCTGTAATCTGAACTTACCCAAAGAAGGGAGATTTTTCAGGCAATTTCAATGCACATTTTTTCTAAAGCAGTATTCGCTCTACTGTCCGTTCAATTAGCTTAGCCCCTCGGTTTTAAATTAAGTATGTAGAGGGAAGGTAGAGGTGCAGAGAGAAAAGAATGGTTTAAGAAAAAGTTTGTAATCACAAAAATTACCCAACAGGATTTTTAAATTTCAAAACAAGGGGATGGAATTTACGTTACAAATCTAATGAAATTGACCCTTTTCCCCTCAACATTGCAATATGATCTGTCCATCGTCTGGTACCAAATGACGTGTGAGGTGGGCTTTGGCATTATACATACGAGGTAAGGTAGGAAGCGACTATCGATGAAGCGATACCAACTGCGCGGGCCACTGCGATCAATATCGGCGGACCAGAAGATCCTTGGTCGGACAGTGATCCTCTGATATTGTGTCATCTTTCTTGTAAATAGGACATAATCCAAAGAATGTATTGTATTTGTATTCTTTGAACGTTTGAAGCGACACTTTTGTTTGACTATGCTGCCATGGACATCACGCGCCGCAAGAAACAAAGCGATGCCTGGCGGTATATGTGCGCACCTGTAGGGCTTATGCTTTTAAAATTTCGCTCTCAACAGATAAATGCCATTGGGGAGCTGTATGTGATGTCCTTCGCACCTTGATTTAAGTCAGTAGACCAGGTGGGCCATCTCCGTTAAAGTGTTAAAGTTTGGTTCCAAAATGACGGAAAAATATCAAACTTAAGGACTCCTGAAAATCATGAAAATCGTAAACTTTAATATTATCTCGTAAACACGGAACAATGCATGGGTGATCTTAAAAATCTATCGATTTTTCGTATATTGCCTTAACGTTAAACACTAAGTAAACGTATCTGTCGTAAACGTATCTGTCGGGCATTTTTCTTAATCGTGCTGCTCTGATGAAAGTATCCGTGCTTCTCATCATCACCGACTTTGTCTCTATATACTTATTAGGTATTACCTTCAACTAAAGCATGGTTTGGTATTTCGACATTTATGTAATCACACATCAGATGAGAGCGTAGCAGGGGGAGGTAACGTATCTGTCGCTGTATAAACAGGAGGAAATTTCTCTTTCATTACTAGGAGGGCTGATGGAAATTGTTACGTGAAACCATATTTTTTATGCACAACATGTTATAATATCCATTAAAACATCTCGATTTATCAATATTGGAACATAGGTAGTCAGTATTTTTAGCATTTTTGTAAATCCATTCATCGAATTATGGTACGTACTGGCTGCAATATTGGCGAATGCTCTCAGAGAACTCTTCCCAACTTTTAATAATCACTATTTCTTATGTTTTTAAACTTATCAATTAGTGCATAATAGATGCTGATATCAAATTGCTAAATGATTGACTACAATTCTTGCAAAGGTGTTGTGGGAGGGGATGGGTGTTACGATACGCAGTGATGTTGTGGAGGGTTGAACCCTTTTGGTGGTGTGCGAGGGTCTTTCAACGTTTGGATCCCTACTCTATGTGAACTTCCACAGATCGAATCTGTGGTTGGGTAATATAATCCTCAACCCCAGACGATAAGGTAATTGGAATTGCGCTCACCGTTTACACATAAAAAATTACATACCTGATTTACCTGTTTTGATGACTTGTTTCCTTCTTCAAAGTAGCGTCATTATATTACCAAATCACGTAAACACAATTGTTAACTTTCAAAACGCTAGCAAGATTTCAAAAATTGAAAGGTCGAATTTGAAAAAAAGAAGTAAACTGGATCGTTTCACGTAAATACTCAGTGTTTTTGTTGATAAACCGCTTTAACACAAATGACCCGAGGTCATTTTAACATTCCCTGCTATTGGAAATCATTGCGCATGTTAAACTTCATCAAATTGGCATTATTGGTGAAATATGGAAGTGTTCTCATCATAAAAGGGAGGCCATGAAATTTGTCAACCTGTATAGGCCCATTCTATTTAATTAATTTCAATTAAAGAATGATTGGTGTAATAATAGATAATTATATGTTTATTCTGCGTAGAGTTTGATGAAGCACCATTTGTTGTTATAGCCTATTGATTGATTTACACGGGCTCACTGCGCCTGTGCGAGTATCCCGATACACTTGGAAATATCCATGTCAACTTAACGTGCGAAGATGCTACTATCCGTATGTCGGTACTGAACATGCGTGACTTTTCGGGTAGTGCAATCACGCAAACTGGATTAGTCTCCTTGTGTAAAAGGAGTTTGGACAATGACCTTAACCGTCACTTGATATATTTATACATGTGAATTTATATCAACATTGACCAGGTGCACGAACGATTTGGAAAGCTGCGTGCAAATTGTTGGCGTTTTATGGAGATTTGAGCCAGTTGGTATGTTTAATTGTTAACTTAGTTTCTTGAACATTTTAACCATTCATTTTTGGGCATAAACAAATGAATAACCAACATTTGGAAAGGGTTTTTAGAGCACGATAAATTTTGTAAATTAAGGAAAAGGAACACGGTGAAGCGCAATCCAATTACCTATCGTCTGTGGTTGAGGATTATATACTCCACCACAGATTTGATCTGTGTATGTGAACGAGAGGAGCTAAACCCTATGAGAACCTAGTGGTAGCGTCCACCCTAGATGCCGTCTCAAATTTGTCAATCCAAATCTCAATACTTGAAGAACTTCCGATGGTCGTCAACACATAAAAATAACGCCAAGTCGTCGGAAAACAGCAAAGACTGCGGGGAATGTCTTCCGTAACTGAAACCAGAGGGTCGCATTATATTGAACACTGATGTTATCATTGAACGGCCCTCGGTTCCAGGTAGTAATCATGCTTGGGAATGCACAGATAAGAAAAGCACAAGCATTTTCCCATTCCACAACCGATTTAGAAACCCAAAACCAAGTTGTACCCACCAACTTTTCATGTGAGAAGAATCTCACTACCTCCCTTCATATGCTTGCAGTTTCAAGGGCTTGAAAAATAACAACAATTAACGATTTTGGACGAATCTTGGAACAAAGGCAGAATCACATTTTCCGTCTAAGTCCCAACCATGAGTAATTACAGTTAAAGGTCACACCCTGGTCATAACCAGGGTCAAACACGTGACAACTTACAAGTATGTATGGGTATATTGTTTGGAGTGTTTGGAATGCGACTTTAAACATGTTCGCTGCGGTGTCGGGCCAGGACATTGTAATGCACGTAGTGATTACGGACCAATCGTTTTATATGAAATCAAGATTTTTTTTTTTAGCTATTTTGGACGGCAAGATTAGTACATGCATATCTTTTTTGAATGGACGAAAGGAGGGTAGATTTTTTTTTAAACTAAGAGGCTATTTTCCCGCTCCATTTAAATAAACAGTTGTTGTTTGCATCATCATAATAATCCATTGCCAGTAGCTTGAAACTATCCCACAGCGATTGATTTTTTTTCGAAAAGGAAAATCTAAATGTCCACTGGAGATGAGATTAACTTTATCAAAGCAATTATAACAGGGTAGGTTTACTTGTTAGTTTTAAATAGTACAAACTTTGATGTCATCCTAATTTTTCAAGTCCATTTTTTGTATGAAGGGCTCCCCCCCCCCAACCCCCCGTAGTAAGTGGCCTCCAGATTGCAAAAATTAAGTTCCGGGTATCTGATTTAAGCCTAAAAGATGGATCTCCGGAACTAGGTTTTCAAAAACTTTTATAAAGATAAGCTTCGATTTTCCTCAAAATCCAGCTACTTTTTGAGTTTTGTGATAAAATTTGGTAGAAATATAGCTTTGGACATAAAAAGTAGGGTCTCTGGAAATGAAATGGTCCTAAAAATGAGGTCTTAGAGCGGCAATACTTCATCCCAATGTGAGAACCCAGGAAATGCTAGTTGCTACGGAAAGGATCCAAATTTGTCCCCCTTACCCCATTTGTAAAGTGCTTATGCTAGGGGTGTCCAGGGTGTTTTTAGAAGTTGTTTTTTCCGCGTTTGAATTTTTTAAATGAAAGTCTTGTTCAAAGAACAAAGTGACACCAAAAATTATTCGAATGGTTAAGCGGTGTGGAGTTATGGCAAGTTTAAAGTGTAAAAATCGATTTTTCGTCTTTTTGGTAAAAATGTAAAAAAGGCAGTAATTGAGGATTATACTCACAAATTCTCTTCCGATCTGGGTTTATGATGAATAGTTTTGTGTGTAGTTTCTACTGTGTTCTGATAAATACCAAGTTTCTGAAGAGTGGCCAATCGTTGGGGAGTTAAAGGCGTTGAATTTGCCAAGTATGCCTATTTTTGGATTTACCCCCCACCCCAATGCATGCGGCATATGGTCCCAGGAGGAAATTCAAACCTGTACAAACCTCTGGTGAGTTATACAGAAATACCAAATATGGCTTTTTGAAATGCCCATTATATTATTCGATCAAAGCAGTGTGATTGTGAAACTCGGGAAAATTTGGTATATGAGTTCATTATTAGAGCTTAATGATTTCCTGAAAAAAAAAAAAACGACGTTAGTCAAGCTTAGGGTTTTATTTGCAAATAATTACTATTAGGGAGAAATATGCGCAAAACATTATGGATATAAAAGTTAAGAGTGACCAGTATATTGGCGGGTTTTTGCTTCACAGTACTTCAAAGCATAGAAATACTGACACAAAGTAGTTCTTCTGTCTAAATGACTAAGTACTACATGTTTAATCCCTTAGGATATGGGTTATTCCATTGTTATATGGGAAATTATATAATAACCCCAATGAAAAGTAACATACAGTACGAAACCACTCAATAGAGGAAGTCAGAATTGTTTTGCTTATGCAAGAAATTCCTATTTTTGTATCTAAACCATTCAATATAATTATAATAATAACCAAACTAAACAGGCCTCAATGAAAGCTGTAAATATATCAATAAATAATCCTTCCCTTCCCGGCCATGCGCAATGCAAACTACCACCTTGGGGATTTAACAATGTTTTATGTAGGTCATTAAATTTGTCCATGCTCTTGACAAGCTGTGAAGAATGCAAAGAAGTTGTGGGCAAGAGTTGTACAAGGATTGAAAGGAGTTTCAAATGAATCAATGGTTAAATTTTTTTCATTTATGTTAACAATTGTAAGGTTGAATTAAAATATTGGCCATTGAATAAGTTTAATAGCATGAAGTAGGGCCTACAGACACGAAGAGGTCATCATATCAAAAAGGACTGATGAGATCTTGGCTAAGGACATGCAAAAAGTATAAAAGGTAGGTCAGGGGTCGTTAAGTGTGTGTGTGTGGGTGTTGTGTGTGTGTGTGTGTGTGTGTGTGGTGTGTGTATGTGTGTGTGTGGGGGGTGTGGGTATGCATTGTGCTTGTATGGTGGCATGGGTACCGGGGTTGGTAGAAACTATGGGTGCAGGTGTGTGTGTAAGCAGGACAGGTGAAATAGTGATTGAGGTGGCAGGGGGTGCAGGGATGTGGAAGACAGCTGTATGCATGGTGTGCATACAGTTCTAGTAGTATGTGCATGGGCGTGTGTAAATAAAAAAAAAAAATATTTTTCAATCATTATCCAGCGACCGTTCTCATACACCACAGCCATTCAAGTTACAGTCTTGCATCAACAGCTAGGGCAGGCCAGGAATATATGGACAAGTAACATACATGTTAATTGCAATGGAGAAGGTTTTAGAAATCAATGAATTATTAAGAAAAATTCAGATCGAAAAGAACAGTTATATTTACACTAGCGCTAAAAAATTATTTATTTTATGGCAAAAAACCTTGAAACCCGTCTTTGAAAACAAATGGATTAACACGCACGGCAGCAACGGGGCCTTAGTCTAACACCTGCACAGCCCGACACGGCATAGAATGCACTGATCGTGCGCGACCCTTGTACTACGTTGCGTGAATAGATTTATACCAGCCAGGTCTGGTACTGCCGTTTACACATGAATGCAAGGGCAAATTATCAATTTTATCTGGAATATCATCTCTATTTTCATGTAAGACATGGACACTTTAAACAAATTAATATTACAGCCTACACGGTCAACATAGTGATAATAATTGAGAATCTTTCAATAAGCGCTGTTTGGGCAATCTACGAGACCACGCATCCCATCATGCATACACTCGGCCTGACGTATCAGTAGCGATGCCATAGTTCCGGGGGCTCACCCATCGTGTCACTCTCATGGGCATCTGGCAACTCTAGCGCGATTGGCCAAGCGCGCTTCCTATTCAAAAGCGTGGGAAGGTATGGAAAATATGGGGGGACAAAATGTTAAAATCGCCCCCAGGATATTCGACCCTCTGAACTCAAATAAAAATGGTCATACAAAAAAAGTAGCATAGACACAGAGCTTTCTAACGGATATGATATGCCTTGTTTCGGGTTATGGGAAGCCATAAATAGAATAGTGAATTTTTAAATAAAATTTAAAAAATACTTTTCACGTTATGCTAGAAAGCTGAAATTTCGATCATAAAATACTTTGAAAAGTTTGTACGAAATAATTAAAAAACGAAAAGGACTTATGGTTTATCCGGGTGCGATTTGCGAAGAAAAGAAAACGCAGGAGGACAAAAAACGGGGACCAATGCACAGCGAGTGTAGGGTTTCGCGGTAGTACACGCTGGTGAGTGCCGACACTTCAAACCCATCCAAAAATGTTTGTAATTGGACTTGGTTTCATTTTTTCGATATCTATATTAGATTTCAATCCTTTCTGAGTTATATCATGAAGTTTGTGGAACCATATGATACTAGCCTCATAATAGAGCGGATTTTAAAAGTGTATTTTTGTGATCCCCACTACTTGCATTAGCGCAAATGTGTAAGTGACGGAGCGGACGTGTGTGTGCCCGGAACCCTATTATGCAATTGTTATTTATATTTTCAGATCAGCATGTAATTTTAAGGTTATTTTATTAGTAACAATATGTGTGCAATTCACAAAATACCTTGGCGATATGGCGATGCCCATTTATTTTTGTAAACGAATGGGGTAAAAGATTAACACGTTTTAACTAAAATACGAACGCCAACATGTTCAACACTCCAACTGAGCACGCTCTTTTTCGAAGTCAATACGCCCGTGGGATTGATCAGCTACCTGACAAGCTGTCAAATACGCATGAGTCGAAATGGTACATCAACAACGTTCATCGAGTAAATCAGAAGTGTCTTTTTTCCCCTTGAATTTATCTATCCGAAGGAAATGGAAATATAACGATTTCATGATGCAGAGTGATGTATTTGAGCTGTCTAGAGCAGGACGCCTAGAATAGAATTAATAGTTCTGATATTCTAGGTAAATTGGTAGCTGTACGAAAGGAGTTACTTCACAAATTAGCAGGTTCTGGTTACATGTACATTACCCCGAAATCTGAGTGCCAAAACAGATAGAGGTCAGTAGATGATAACGAGTAGTAGTCTGGTTAAAGATAATGTTGACCTCTGGTTTGGTTACCAGAACTACGGGGAAATGAAGAAACTTCAAAGATTATCCGCATGGGATTATAGTAAGTATGATGTATTGTTTTGTATGAAATAAAAATGGACCTCAAAAAATTCATTGAACAATTACATGTATTCCAATGGATAAAAATCCAAGATGGAGCGTATCTGGCCAACCGGATGCGTCGTCTCTAGGAGATCACCCCCAACGCTAAAATTGGTCTGAGGTCGCTACTTCAAGCTAGAATTTGCAATTTTGCAGGAACCAGGTAAAAGGATGGACTTCATTTAAACTGTATTCTAATTCTGTAGTAGGGGTTCTTTCCAACGCATTACTTTCTAATATTCTAAAACTAGTGGACCCGACAATTTTCACCGATTGAGGGCGATTTTAAGGTAACAGGATACAGTCTCAATGCGTAGTTTGCCACACACACAACGTCTTTTAAATAGGGGAGAATTTTTCCACCGAATTTTTGAAAGATAGAGAGTACTATGAATACATCAATCATATGCGCGGCCTCTTTGAAAGTCTCTTCAAAACGAGCAGCGTTTTTATCATACCAAGCGGTCTTGCTGAGTGGCGTTATTTTGATGTCCCAAAACCGGTTGTGCTTCATTGTTCAGCACTTTGACGCTCCCGTCTCGGTCTTTACAATAGAATTTCAATGATAAATCATTTAATCATCACCGAGTACGCGGCACTGGCAAGTTAATTATGTGCTGGCCCGAGGGACGGAGAGGGACGGGAGACGTAGGCAATTAAAAAGTAGTTCGGACAGGGGAACCAGTGGTGGGACGGACACGTAGCAAGCAAGGGCAAGGGTTAGCTGGACGAATACAAAGATGGTTTCTAAAATGTTATACCATCTTTCTCTGGTAGAATATTCGCGTCACGGACAGAACAATCGCTGCATTCAATATGCTTTTCGTTTCTTATATAGTTGTTTATTGAGTTATTGGATATTCAATCTGGGGCTACTTGTTAGCCCAAGTTCCCACGTAAAGTAAAAACTCGGCTCCTGTATACAGTTTTCTCAAATACTATTTAAAATAAAATAATATATGTTCATGTGGTTAATGATAGGGTATAACGGGATGCTTGGTGCCGGCCTTGGTGAGGGGGAAGGGAAAAATAGCTACGGAAATATATCATTCTAGTGACTTAACATATCATATAATATAAATTCTCCCCAATTATATATACACTGGCAAAAAAAAGTAGCTCGCATGTTTTACGATCAGTATTGTGCCAAAGGTCCTACCATTTTGAAAGTTTCGAATACACATTTTTGTCTAGTTCTTGCTATTTCTTTAATACCTGCTTCTGTAAAAAAGCGTGCAGAAAGGTGAGATAGAACGCACGAATGACGGCAAAACCCCAAAAGTTGATAGTTAGTTTTTGGAGTTTTCAGTTGACATTGCAGTGTACTTGGACACGAAACACGGGTACCACAATCAATCTGCAAGAGTAGGCTTTCTCGCTCATTCAGTCGGAAAACCTCTTGCAGGGTTGATCTCTAAGGCGGTCAAAAGGTATTTGACCGGAAAGCGGTTTAAAAACCAGGTTAAAACAACCGGTCAAAACTGGTTTTTAACCGTTCAAAACGTGGTCGTCAAAACCTAACAGCTCATGAAACTGCTATAACAGTGCAAGGTTATGAAGAGTGAGGCTATTAGAGGGTCATTAAGGTATTTTAATAAGTTAAATTTATCATCATAATCACAATAAAAGAAAATGCATATTACTATTTGTACACACACACTTTTTACCAATTGTGATCATCCCTGCAGACTAGCTTCCATACTGCTTCCTGCCATTGCCTCGTACTCAACATTACATAATCCATTGGACATTTTTCTGTCTTTACCCCACTTTAATCCATATTGCATTTTGCCTAGTGCTCTATCTTCAATCCATTACTGACCTCCCATCCAAGTCAGATCCGGTGATTGCAATTCTACATCATCATAGTATATTATCAATAGAGTTGAACTCAATATAGCCTATGGTCCTATCAAACTTTCTTCATGGTTAGAGTTGGAAAGATCCAAAGATACTGTTTGGGGCTCTTATGAGTCACAGCCTGGAAAAACTTCAGCCTGTTGTAGAAACTACGATACTTCAGTCAGTGCAAAAACTGCAAATGAAAAACTCACTTGAAAATGTCCTGGTCATTTTGCTGGCCAAAAAAGGCACATTAGTAAACCAATGGGCCTGCCTCAGTTAATGCAAGCACTGACAGTGCTGCTCCTGCAATGACGATGACACCCACGAATTCCAACAACATCGTCCACCTCAAAAGTTTAACGTCCTCATGATGAAGATCAACCAAAGCCCAAAAATGCAACAAACAGGCCTCAATTTGCATTTGGGTTAAAGCCATATTCAAACCAAGGCACTTCGGGATGAAAAGAGTGTAGAATGTTTTATATGCTTGCAACATACCCTCTTACCCTAACACCACCTCACAAAACTCATATAACTTAATGATTTGCAGGATAGAAAATGCACTAAGTCCAAAGATGCGATGCGTCATCGTCCAACACTCATATGATCCCGAATCCAGCAACTCCCTATTTATTACTAATGTTGTTTTAAAGTTATTGTGTGTTAAAAATTTGAAACAATAATTTTTGGTAAAAACCAATAACAAAAATCCATTTTTAAAAGTACAATTGGGGTTTTTGACCACTTTGGGGCGGTCCAAAGCCTGTTAATAAAAACCGGTTTAAACCGGTTTTATACCGCCCTGGTTAAAACCGGGGTGGTTTAAACCGTTACCCCTGCCTCTTTGTGTAAACTCAATGCACACGTATTTGCCGTTGTACACATCAGTGACCATTGAAAAATCCAAAAACTGCAACTTTTGGTTTGGGGGGTTTGCGTCTTTCGGGCGCTCTATCTCATCGTCAGCCCATCCTTTGCACGCCTTTTTTTTACAACGAGGTGTTAAATGAAAGAGCACGACCTAGGCAACCAAATGTATATCTCGAAACTGTCAAAAAATTGTCTTCCTTTGGCCCAATCTGATCGAAAAACATGCCGAATACTTTTTGTGCCAGGTGTATATATATAATATATATATATATATAATCTACAAATGTTATATTAGGAGACAGTTGAATAAGTTCATTACTTAATAATGAGCTCTTATAGTTATTTAAATTAATTAATATTCATATCCTTTGTTATTCCTAGTGGATTACCCTTCATTTGCATAAATTAATATTCATATCCTTTGACGAATAAACCGCAATTCTAAAGGCAACGTTAGGGAGACAGTAATGTCTCCCGGTAAGCGTTAGTCATGAGTAATAACCACGATCAGTGTCCTCCCAAGGTTCGATATAGGGTTATATATAATATATATATATATGTAGAGAGAGAGATATAGAGGAAAATTCACTTTAAAGTTTTTGTGAACAGTGCATAATAGTTGAAATTTACCCCCCTCCGAAAAATATATAATTGTAATAGGTATATAAGGTGAGGCTGCGTAGGTTCGAGTATTACAAGTTGGAAAGTCCCGTTAGGCTAAATAATGTTATCAAACCACATTATTTTATTTCTCACACTTTTTTTTAAAGCGGAATCACAGAGGTAAACAAAACACATCTGTTTTGGGTAATCCCTCACATTGCCGTTTGAAATACTGTTAAACATGTATGAAATTTGATTATCGCCCGTGTTCTAACCCTAACCAGGAACCGGTCGTTTTGCCGGCCGACGCCCAAATGCCACGAAGGGCACTCTAATTTTTATTTTTAACGGCCCAGAGGCAACGAGAGCCGAAGTTTGCGTTTCATTGCATCTCGGCCATTTTCCCGGCACAGGAATAATGTAGCGTAAAGTCAATAACGGCCCGCTGCAACGAAAACATCGCGCCATTTTCCCGGAACACGGACCAAATGCAACGAAAAACCTCGCATCATTTTCCCGGAATGACGGCGCCAGATGCCACGAAAAACATCTGTCCCTTTACCGGAAAGACGTCCCTGATGCACGAGAAACAATCGCGTGAAAAATGCAATAAACAGGGTAAATAAATCACATAAATAAATACATATGGAATACTACTGCAACACTGTCCTGCATGAAAGTTGTAGGCTTATAGTTCGCCAGTCGGGGTGGGCGCTATTTACGCACATCATAGGCGTGCCGTGTCGCTATTATCTACTTCATGCTCCGGTTTACTTCACGAATACGTTTATTGCATATTAACCCAATACTTATCGAAAATGGTGT
>JAMKCH010017357.1:0-23683 GCA_023653785.1 Ophioderma brevispina
CGTTTTCCGTAAAAATGTTTTATTGTGTGGGCATTTAGTACTTCCACAGAAAATATCGAATAACGGTTATTGTACGGTATACATAGAGTTATATACCTCGATGACTGTATATTTATTTTGACACCTTGACAATTGCAATTCTTTGCATAAGCCTTGTTACACAACAAGTTGAAAATTATTAATTTATTTATTTGTATTTACTTATTTATTTACCACTGTAGTATTCCTGTGCTTTTTTCCGTAATTTGCTTTTCTACACATTGCTTTTGGAAATTTGTTGGGATACTTTTAAATAGAAACTGAAGTTAGTGAAAAATCATGCAATTTGCAATAATAGAACAATAAATTACAAAATAAGCTTTTTAAAAAGTGCAATACATCCACATGCACACTGTGTGATGGGAAAATAGGTTATTCTTTACGTCAAGAGGAAAGTACAGAAAGTTCCTCTCGGTAAATTAACTGCAAGCTATTGTATTCTTAAGAAAGCCAAGACCGCAATATCTTCACAGTTTATAATTTTACTGGTTTCTTTCAAATATAAATATGCTAAAAATATCAGCTTGAATTGTAACCCACATAGTACGTTTGCATCATCCATAATACAGATTTAATAAACGGATTTTTTTAATGGTCATGGAAGGGAAGTATTGGTAGGAGATACGCCATACTGCAAGTACTAGGATTGTAGGTTGCTATTGAAAGAAACTTGGGCGTTTTCATATAAAGGTACCTAATATGTAACATAGTGTCAACAATTCCAAACTGATTAAATAGCATTTTGTAAACTACTTTCTTGATTACTTTTTTGTTCAATGTTGATCTCTATTGCTAAAGATATCAATTAAGACCTGTTAATATTTCTACCTTACAATGTTTTGAAGTTATCCTACAGTGGTTTACGGTTGTAACATTTGACTCACATTCGTCTATATGTGAACAAAATATGAAGTGTACATTGCTAGAAGTGCATCTGAGTTAGAACACTGCGCCATGTAGCACCTAGATGAAATGGGAGAAATAGCTGGTGTGTGATTAGAAAAATATTCTCATCTGAAGTTTAAAAAAATGACACACAATGTTACATTCATTCGGTCAAATTAAACTGAGTCTGATGCAATTTTCAGTTGGCCCATGTAATCTTTCAGTTTTACGAACAGAACTTTCAGAAATTAGTTAAGATTATTCATACCACTATTTTAAGAATCAATACAATAATTTTTAAAAACTTTTTTTTCGAGGAAACTGAAGAATTAGAGCCATAAAGTCTTATATGGGGATCACAAATCTTGGGTGGACTACTTTCTGCATGCCATCTGAAAAAAAAAATGCTTTAACATGTATCAAAATGCACTAGTTTTATTAAGAAGGTGATGGAATTTTATGATTGACATGGTAGACTGGTACGTTTTCTCAAACTAAGTAGCATTTAGACAGTGAATTAGGGACAATTTACTCCGCGCTCATGAATTTCACATCGATTTGGCCGAGTTTGGTGATTCGTAACTAAAAACAAACTTCTGGTCATCTATAAAATTATGTTCACAATTTGGTTATTTGGTGTTTTTAGCTGTATTTTGGGATGGTATTGTTGTGTTTCCTCTGTGAGAGTTAAAACATGAAATAAACATGCTCAAAGTTTCCATTTTCCATAGACTACTGGGTGCGTTATTGTGGATAACAATCAGATCAACAGTTAAGAGCTAGATCGTCGCTGTGAGATGCTGAATTTGGTGACGCCAAGAACGCTTGGGTTTGATGGTGAGTCTCTTATCGTCCATAATGCCAAGGCTCTGTCTGAGGGATATACTCAACCACGATTACACAGATATAATGTAGGATGCAAAGAGTATGGCCTCGGAGAAAATCCAGTAGTTGTTAGGAACTCCTTTGTGGGCCCATGGTCTGCACAAAGCTAGATTGGTTATCAATTATCATAGTGTTGACAATTGCTTTGGCAGTCTCATCTGCGACACCGTAGTTGGTGAGAATATGCATCATTACATTTCTGTTGACACTGTCAAACGCCTTGGAGAAGTCCACAAAACCAGTTGAGGGTTTCTCTTTGAATTCTCAGCTCTTCTATGATTGGTCTGAAGGCAAGTATCTGCAGGGGTATGGTTGATCTGCCTTGCGAAAACGTCTGGTTCCTTCTAATAATGGGATCCATGTGAGAAGCAATTCTGTTGAGCCGCATTGAGATGCAGATCTTAGAGGCCAATGGTGAGAGTGTGCTTTGTGCGTAGTTTTGGTGGTAGTTGGAGGTCACCTTTCTTTGGTAGAGGAGTGATTAACGAAGTTGAAAAGGCAGCTGGTTTGTTTCCCATGTAGTTGTCGTTACAAAATACTAACAGTAGATTCTTCCAGATTAACGCGGAAGATTATCGGATCGACGTCTTGGTGTTGTTCAGTGTCTTAGGCAGCGCTGAAGCTCTCTATAGTGAAAGGTCCAGTCTGGAAGAGTGTCTGCTATCTTGTGAATAAAGAAAGGTTCATGAAGGTTGGTGTTTTATGAAACGTATGCCAAGTAGAGTACTAGAGTGTTGAAACCATGTGTCAAGGCGCTATTCAGTGTTTCACCTTTGATTCTTTAGGTAGGTCATGCATACAGAACTCTAAATCACTCTAACTCTTGACTCTTAAATCTAAATATCTAAATTAAACACCAACAAAATTGTCTCCTGTAAATCATGACAACTGTAGATAGGATTTTTTTACACAACATGAAGAGGCATTCTTATAAGATTTAAAATAACAAAAAAACAACCAAAAAGCAAAAAACCAACAAACAAAACATTTTTGGCCAAATTTTTTTTAATTGGCCATTTTGAATAAAGTCACATGCAAAACACCACATCCCAAATGTTTTAGACCCACAAAGGGAAGTTTAAAAAGGTCGGTTTGGTCCCGCAGATGCCCAACTATAGGCACAAAAAACCCAGGCTTATATAGTCCCTGGCACATTACAGACTAATTGATAACTACTATCAACCTTGTGTTATTATTTATATCTTGAATGGTTTAGGGATTTGAATGATTATCAAATTATTGAAAAGCTATCATAATGGTCTCAATCAACAATTGATTGCTAAAGCATAAGTATATACCAAGTTACATTCTACGGTCAAAAGTAGATAAATATTCAGATGACTTGTTTATGGTGGCTGCCATGTTCAACTTTCTTAATATGTGGTTGATGAATCAGATTATAATAGGTCACGACGGGGGTTTTGACTGGACAAGCACAAAAACATTACAATTTTAGAGCAAATAACAGATGAGTTTTTGAGTGTTTAGTGGGCCATTTTGGATTCTGTGTTTTCTTTGAAAATGTCAAGTTTTATGACATCCATGGATCAGATTGCCGGGAAACAATGGTCTTAAACCGTTGCAAAACATTATATATATAAATATAACACGGTCACGTGGTTGTAGCCGGACTATTATGTTAGAGGAATTTATTCCAAGTGATTAAATGGCCCAGGATCTGAGTATGAGTTATATAAAAACATAGTTTTAATTGGCTGGCTTTATTGTAATGGACAAACATGTCTGATTCAGGGCGTCCAAAGAAATACTTCCATTTCACTCATGTGGCGGCTTGTGAAATTAAACAGTAATTATGTTTCACCTCGTGATCATTATCAGCTTAATTCCCCACTGCATGGCCATGTAATTCCAATAATTGACTACTGGGCAAGTACTGCGTGAAAGTTTAATACTATCACTGCGAGGCAAAAACAAGCTAATTGTGTTGGTTTTCGTAATGTTAAAAAGGAGCTGTGACCTTCTAAACGGTTGCCAATGTAACTACAGGACATGGCTATTCAATATTGAATAATCTCATTGCTTATATGGGTACAATTGCAACGGCAAGTACACATATACATGATTAGGTCAAAACTGGGTCGTGAAAAACATAAAGGCGCAGAACAGACTTGTAATTAGCATTTTAACACAATGGATCTTAGTAAATACAAAAGTATATGCGTTACATACTCGTCTGCCAAGGACACGGTTCAGTAAATGTCGCATGTGGCCTGTGTTACTATCAAAAATGGCCTGTGCGTTCTGTGTATCATTAACAATACATTCTAAAAGAACCTCATGTGGTATTTATAATCACCCTTACCGAATGTCTGTAAGTTGTACAAACGTTTATGGATGTTTGATACCATTGCAACGGAGTATTAAAATTGGCCTTCGGTAATTTCTCCCTCGATACTATAAAAGAGCAAATCTTATTTTTGTGTGTTTTCTTGAATTTTCGCGGACCTTATTGTCATGGTCAATTAAAGTTGTAATTATGACAGCCAATCAGAGGCCATGCTAGTAATCATGGCAATAAAAACAATAATAGTTTACACATTTGGAAATTCTCAATAGGAGTTTATATTATTTATGACAACGGACATCCAAGGTTATTCTCCATTCATCAAAGATTTGATGCGATATATGCTCCAAGTGGCATTTTTTTTCCGATACAATTTGTCCGCCTATTAAATAATTAAAATCCCAAAGTATTTGGAAAATCCTTTAAGTATATTTTCTCTTAGAAGATATATCGTAAATGGATGGCAACGAGTGTGCAAATTCATGCGGGACTCTTTGGACACACTGGAATTAATATTGAGGATGACGATGCAATTATTTTTTATCCAAGAGTGGGATATTTATGCAGTAAAAATGCTTAGAAGAGTGACGAGAGAATAGGGTGGTTGTCATAATTTTATTCGGGCAAGTGCGATTGAACTTTGGGTTGGGTTGTAAATAAATACATAAAAGGAAAAAAAATAAAAGATAAATAAAGAAAGAATAAATAAAAAATACGCAATAAGCTTATAATTAAGTGCATAAGGGGAGGTCGTGTGGATTTTTGTATTTAAAAAAAAATAATTGAACCACGTTTCAGTTAAGCATTTAAAATAATTTGAAAATCCTACACTCGCTCCGAAAAGATGTATGGTCCACTATGGAGCCCCACCTTACCTTAGGCACTAACGTTTTGTTTGTTCATAATCGATTTGGTCTATTCTTAAATCAAAACAACATGAACTCAAAGCAGCAACCATGTTTAGTGTGACTATGTGCGAGAAAAGGAAAAAACAAGTGGGCTGCTTTTCGCGTGATGAAAAGAATGTGTGTCCTTAGTTTCCGAATCGATAAAAATGTAAAGAACAATTGGCAGATATTAATGATAAGCGGACGAAAAAAACCTGTTTTACGGCGCTCGACGACCCTGATTTTTCACAGTTTTGCATTTTTTTTTTTTTTTTACTTTTTTTTAAAAGATGTAAAATAAGCTGTTTTTAGCTCAATATTATCAATTTTGGCGATTTTTTTTGTAGAAAATTTTGCTGGTAAAAAAAAATAATCATTTTTCTCCTGGTTTTGAACATTTTTGGGTATAGGCCAATTGGACCTCCAGGAAGAGGAAAAAAAGAAAAAAATTAAAAATCGCCGGCCGGACCGACCCTACCTATTGAAAGGTACGCTCGCCCGCAAAAACAGTTTTTTTTTGCGTCGCTAAGCGAGCATGGACGTATATTGAATAATCACACACCTGTTTTCATACACAATCACCGATCATAAATGATATTTTATTATATTAATAATTCACCTACCTTTTATCAAAATAGTTAAGAGACGCAAATACTGTCGAGGACATTGAGTGCCAATAGAAATCCAAACCTGAAATATCATGACTATACCGTGGGACACCTTGCTCATACCCGATGCTGATCTGTCTGGTCGCAGTTTCCAGACGTCTTCCAAATGATTTTGCGCATTGTTTAGCAGGAAACTTTGGTGATTGATTCAAACTACAAACATTCAACATGGGCTCCTCCTCCTCACGTACTTAAACAATCACGCAGACGCAGTCAAAAATAGTATAAAGTATTTCATTGCATGACATTGAGTTTGGACACTGGTGGTAGGTTCCTAGTTTTACTGTTTAACTTAGTATTTACTTTCTAAATCTAGACGATATTGTAATTTTTCAAATCGTTTTGTGTGGTGTACATATAGCGTGACATTCTATTAAGTGTTCCGAGGAAAAATAACTCTAAACGGAAATCTGTATTGGGCCAAATTTGGAAATCGTTTTTAAGTATTGCAGGTGTAATTTTTCTCTATATCCATATTTACATACGATGCCCTTAATTCAGTCGTTATACTCTCATTGTAAATTGAACTAAATTATTATCGAGAAATAAACACGCTGAGCGGATGAGATAGAAGGTAAACTAATAAGAAACAGGCTGTTAGCTTAGAAGAAATTAATTTTCAAAATGAAACAACTATTCCTCTATTTAGATTAAACCTGCGTATAGCTTGCATCAAATTCCGGAAACACAATGTGGAGCTCTGAGACGCGGTCGTTATAATCAAATATGTAAGATATAAACATCGCTTTTTCAATATACGATTGACGATAATTGTGTATATAGACCGTTCAATAAGCCAGACATGTTGGTCGGACAAGATAGACGCATCCAATACTTACAATACATTCAGTGTCAATGAATCCCTTTGCAGTCGCTAAACATGGATCGATTTACAGATTAATTGTATGGTAGTCCTGGAAGGCATTTGGCATCTTGTCCACAACCTGTCTGGTGGCTGACGTCATTTGAATACGGTCTATATCTTATGACAAATGTGCGACAGAACCTTTCAAGGAAAGAAGATTCAGTTTGGTCAATCGATCCCCATTGTGTTTATATGCTTGTGGGAGTGAGCGTGATTCTATTACCTTCGTTAAACCTTTTCAAACTAATAATAACAATTAATAATATTTATTATAATTATAATTGTCCACGTTCCGTTGTTATGTGATTATACACATCAGGAGATCATTCAATCTGTTGCTTCACCTTTTTGGCATGCGGCCAAGCGCACTCTCATCAGAAGTATAAAGATGCCAGATTCCTTATAACAGCTCCCCAGCTAAAATGACGAGATGCATATTGGTTCCTGGTTGTCCCTAAGGAAGATACACTGGGTCAGGAGAGATTTTTTTTTTTTTTTTGTTGGGTGGGGACTCGGCCCATTTGGTGATATCAAAAGTCATTTTTTAAAGTTACCGGCAAACGAGGTGCGTAGAAGGAACGCCACTCTTTTTTCTCAACACTGCAGTGGCGATTAGACAAGCTATTAGAAAAATAAATCTCACCCCGTCTTGGGACGTTCTATAGACGCGATTCAATAGACCGTATTCAGCCACAGACATGTTGGTGGGACAAGATGCAGCCTTCCAGGATTAAATAATTCCAGCTGTCAATCGATTGGCACAAGGGATCATGACGGTGAATGTTACTGTAGTACTGGAAATGCGTCTATCCTTGTCCACCAAACATGGTTTGGCTATTGATACGGTCTATTACCTTCCAACGGCAGACGGTTTAAAATAACCTTCGTTTAACTTATGGAAGTTATTTTGTACAATAATTCACAAAACCCCGGGTTTCAATTAAACTGGGTTTGTTAAAAGATCTCTGAACTGCCGGAAAAAATCAAGGGTTTTTGACACAAAACTCGGGGTATTCGTGACGGTTTCCAAGCTGGGGTTTGTGATTTCAATTGACAGCACCAGTTGAAAAGAGCTTTAGATTTATACCAACCAAGGCCGGAATAATGATAATTGCAATAAGAGATAAAATCGATCATGGGCGTGTAATTTCAGGAACATATTGGTGAGGACAAAATAAATGTGAAATGGCCAGATTAGATAAACAATTCTAAAATGGTCGACTTTTTTTAAGCCCTGTCACGCGCCATTTTGTAAACCTAAACTTCCGATGGGAGAGGGAAGTAGTTGCCACCCCAATGGAATATATGTTACTAAACACCGATCCTATAAATGTGATACCGCAGGATAGCTTATAATTTTTTTTTTCATTGGTATCAATATGTACAAACATTCACATGAAGAACTAGCGTATATAAGTTGAGGAAAAGTAGGAAAATACCGGAACACCGGCAAAAAATGATATTTCGAAGTTTACTTAGTCAAAAACGTATAAAATCATACCCACTGGCATAAAAGGCACCAACAAGACAGGAAATGCCATTGATCCAACCACTCCATCTTTAAATTCGGCAGTACCCAACATAAAGTGATGAAAAAAACAGTAGAAATAGTTAGCAATTAAACGTGAGATATCCTTAACTAAGATTTCCCCAGTAACAGTACAGCACGGTATCCAGGTAACAACATCACAACATGGATAATTTCTGTATCCCGGTCACAAGTACAACAGGGATTTTCTGTATACATATCCAGGTAACAAATACAAACATGGATTTTTTTCGTATCCGGTAACAAAATACAACCGTGAGATATAACTGCGGTAACAAAGTACAGCACGGTTATCCCGTTAACAAACTACGCAGGGATTTTCTGTCTAGCACCATTTGTTCTATCAAAACTTCACGTTTAAACATAACACAATTGCGGATTCCAAAATTCCGGTAACAATACAACAGGAATCTCTCAGTGTTAAAAGTATGAATACAAAGCCTGAGTCAGGGTATCCCGGAGGGATTTTCGGTGTCTAGCACCCTATTGCTCTCTCAAACTTCCCGTTTAAATGCTTGTACACATTTAAGATATTTGAGCCAAATTACCTTTAACCATCCAACAGTAATCTCTCAGTGTAAAAACCAAGAATACAGCATGAGCTCCACTTTACCTATTCTCAACTTCTGCGGAATAACCCTATACCGATATTTAGGAGTTACCGCTGGGGCAGCCGTTGCAACATGTTTCAAGTTTGAAAACGATGAAAAATCTCAAGCGACCATTCTGGGAAACAATTGTTAAAAATGGGGGGCACAATGCCCTCATTGCATCCAGCATGCTTTTTCCCACCTAGAGAGACCCAAATTTCGGTGGTGTTTTAAAAAAACACACTTACCGTGAAACCAAGCGTGACAAGCCGTGATTAACTCAAAATGGAAATCTAAAAAATGACCAACCGGAAACCAATGGGTTTTACCCTTATGAGAAAAATACATTTTTTTTTTCTTATATTTATATTATATCATATTTTATATAGAAATATATTATAAAGCGGCGGTAAGGATACCCAAGCACTCGTTTGGTTGGTTTGGGTGAATCGAAAATTTAACCAGAAGTATATCTAGCGAAAAATTAGGGAGGGTGGGAGGGCTTAAAAATTGGCTACTGCTGAAAAAAAATATGGTGATCAGATCTGGTGAGACAAAAAAGCGCGCATGCGAGAGTGGAAAAGGTGAACAGCAGCGATTAAAATGGATAACTTGCCAATCGGCCTCATTAATCCTTATAATAAATCATTACCACCACTGGTCATAAAAGCCACAAGACAAGGAAATGCCATTGATCCAACCACTCCATCTTTAAATTTCGGCAGTAGTAACCAAATAAATGTGGAAAAACAGTGAGAAATAGTTATCCATTTAAACGTGAGATATCCGTAACTATGTTTTCCCCAGTAACAAGGTACAGCCACGGTATCCAGGTAACACAACAACTGAGTTTTTCTGTATCCCTGTAACAAGTACAACAGGGATTATTCTGTATCCATTATCCAGGTAACAAATACCACATGGAAGTTTTCTGTATCCCGGTAACAAATACAACGTGAGATATAACTTTCCCTGGAACAAGTACAGCACGGTTATCCCGGTAACAACTACAGCGGGGATTTTCCCTGTGTCTAGCACCATATTGTTCTCTCAAAAACCTTCACGTTTAAACTGCATAACACAATTTTGGCGGTTATCCAAAATTCCCGCTAACAATACAACAGGAATCTCTCAGTGTAAACGTATTTCAATACAGCCTGAGCTCACGGGTATCCCGGTAGGGAATTTTCTGTGTCTAGCACCATAGTTCTTTCTGTCAAAACTTCACACTTTAAAACTGCTTGACACCTTTTAAGATATTTGAAGCCAAATTAACCGGTAACCATCCAACAGTAATCTCTCAGTGTAAAACAATGAATACAAAGCCTTAGCTCCACTTACTTGGACCTATTTCTTTCTCAACTTCTGAGGGATAACCATAACCGAATTTAGGATTTCCCGTCTGTTTGCAGCCTTTGGCACATTTTCAAAGTTTGCAACGATTGAAACAATCTCAAGCGCCAACCGGGCCATAATGGTCGCTACATTAATGGTTCGGCCACGCCAACAACGGCGAGAAGAATTATAACTATGTGATAATAATGTTTTCCGAAGTCCATCGTCAAGGGTAAAACTATTTTAGCGGCCTGTCGAAAAAGAAGCACTTCGCGTCCTTGGTGTTGTTCTTTAAGCTCATTGATCGCCGATGTGTGTTATGCTAAAAGCATCCTCAATGCGCCTTTTTCTCTTCCTCCAATCAATCGCTCACCTTTTTCAGGCCAGGACATCAATCCATCGGAATCTTTGCATGCCCTTATCCGTTGTATATGGGCTTCGTGTCTGTCGTTCACAACTCATCAGTGCTTCACGTGCGTAGGATGGTTTTTTCTCCTTTCTCATTACTTTTTCTTATACATTATTTTTTGTCGTTTGGCGTTGGTGGTTGGACAAGTTTACGTGTGGTAGAGGAGCCTTCCTCCTCTTCCTCGTAATCTATATATTCTACACTTACCTTGCTATGTTACAAAGCTTCTAAATTATCTAATTATTCCTCAATAGATCCACGCCAGTTGAAGGGGTACGTTTCAATAGTTTGCTAATGGAATATCCCGGAGGAGACCAGGTGCAAGACTATGCGGGCTCTGCATACTGTCAGCCTGGCGTATTTACTTTGGTGGACCAACTTGTTTTCAATGTATGAGTTTTGCTACTTCTCCTGTTTGAAACATCAAGTGAAACGGTGAGATACCCCTGTTATTGCCTTCTGTACCAAATTGAAATCAATCCTGCCACCATTGGCACCTAAACTGCACCACTTCGGTGTTTTGGTGGCAACCGTTCTTTGTCAGTCAGCTAATGTGTTTTTACGCTTTTTACTTCCATGTAAATGTGTTTTTACAATCGGGGTTATTTCTGGCATTTTGGGTCCTGGCAATGCAACCAATGAAATTTTAAATCACTTGCTTTCGATTTGTTAATGAAGGTCAGGCGAAATGGTAGTGTTGGTTCATGCCCAGGGTACATTTATTATTTCGAACCAATTGACCGCAAGCGGTCTACCATGATGTATTAAGCCAGTTAACTCTCACTCAAATCTCAATCTCAACGAAAAGTGTTGTTTTTTAAATCGGGTTATTTCTGTCTGGCATTTGGCCCTGTGCTATGCACCACCACATTTTTAAAAAAAAATCAATACTATCGATTGTTTAATAGGGGGTCACGCGAATGGTATTGTTGGTGTCATGCAGGGTACATTCATTATTTCGAACCAATGGTTCAATTGATTGTCATAGGCCAGTTAACCTATCATGCAATCTGATTTGCATACCAGCTATTTTCTTGGTTCAACGCCCCTTTCATATTACTACTTTAAATTGTTGGTTATATTGGTCATTAGGTTTTTAGTTATTTTTATTCCACAAGCGGTCTTAAGGCTTGCTTCAGGTCTTTTGCTTTTCCTTGACACTAACTCTCGTGTTCGAAAATTTTTTAAATCGGGGCGCATTCAATTTCCTAGGCCATCTCAATGCCAATGGCGCATTTTTAATTGTTTTATTCACAGATTTTTTTGTGCAATTTCACCCCCATTCATACATAAAGTATTAACATTCAAAAGTTAACTTAATTTTAATGTCCTTGGTGGGGTTCAGAACCCTATGGCGTTTATGACCTTTAAGAACCGGTCTATCATCCTCGTTATTCTTTGTATTGAATCCCTAACAAATTTCTTTGTCAGTGTTGCCCCCAAGTGAAAGTCGTTTTCCCACGAATTGTATTTTTAATTCAAATTACTTGGGTGACTTCAATCTGGGAAATTGGGGCATACTCTTGTGTTGCTGCTAGTAAATGTCTTAGATTTTTGGATGTTCTTCAGGTCACATTACATTATTCAGTGAATCTCTTCTCTTTTTGTTGCTTTGTCACTGTGCTGTCTCAAACACTAACAAAGCGCAAAATAAATGGTATGTTGGCAACTTTTCAATTAACGTTGCGCCATCCTTTCTATGGCTAGAGGGAATTTTTTTCTGTTTATTATTGTGGTAGGCTCAACAGTTCTTTTGGGTACTACTTTTCTAAAAGGAAATTGTGGATTCACTATCTTTTCTAACTTCAAATCACTTGAGTTCTCTTAATGTTTAATTTCATTACTCGGGATTACGTCGTCAGGGATTGGCCGGCCTATTTAAGCTTTTTTTTGTCATTTAATTGGTATGCATAATTTTTCTTTGGTAAGGGCCACATCTGTTTGGTGTTCATAGTCCGATTCAGCCTTTTTTATCAACTTGAGTCAAGCAATTAGGTCAAAACATTTAATTACCATGTTTTTAATGAAAGTTTTTGTATATTATCGTTTAGGACTTCAATTTTTACTCAATTGTCCGCGGTGTTTGAAAATGCAGCGAAACTAGGAATCGACTGAATTCAGCTGAAAAATCCATAGGCGACCATGGAAGGATGTTTTGTGTATAGGTAATTACAAACAAGTCACAAAATACCATGTGTGAAGTCATGCAATTTAACATTTTTCTTATATGGAAGAGAATTGTGTAACAGTTTCTAATAGAGTAAAACAATTTGAAAACAAAAGTTACCTCGGTTAAAAATGGACTTTTTGGGTAAAAATCGCCTTTAGTTAAAGACCAATTTATGGCAGCTATGTCCGGTGCCTACCTCGGGAATTCATATTGCCTTTAAATTTAATATTTAGAAACTAATTCCTTGTTGCTGGCCCTTATTTTTAATGGGGCCCTTATTGGTAAATATTTGTACCATGTGTGCACATGTTGCATGTTTTTTTATGAACTTTTTTTGGGATCAATTCATACTCTAATGAATTTTTAGAATGGTTATTTTGGGGCCGAATTCTCAATCATGTTGGCAATATTAGTAATTTGGGGGAGTCTGCCCTGCAAATAGTTTGGTGGGCGTCTAATTTCTTTTCTTCTTCTGCTGCTTCGGTCCGTGTGTCATTATAAATTCACCTCTTAACCCTTGTTAAATGATCTCTGTAATACCAATGTTAATTTTGATAAAGTTGTTTCAAAATCCGTCGAGGTTAGGGAATTGTCATCGCTCCATTGAAGTGGGCGTTCTAGCCTTTGCTATTCTTCGCCGATGTAATGTACTCGCGCTCTCCTTTCAAGGTAAATCGTAAAGTTCTTTGGGTCAATATAATTTTTTAGTGAATTCCTATTCATGATTATTTTGGGGCAATCATTTAATTGTAAATGTTGGGCCCACCTTATTATTTTTTGGGAGGATTTTTCCGCAAATATTCTGGGTGGGCACTCATTTTCTGACTCTCCCAGTGTCATTTTATTCACCTCTTAATCCTTCGTTTAAATGACTCAGTAATACCGCTAATTTGATAAATTATTTTCCAAAATTATGAATTGGCATTTCTACAATGTAATGCAATTTCCCGGTGTGGTCATTATAGCATTAATCCATGTCCCTTTCGTCCGATGTATGTAAACGCGCCCTTCCACGTACCGCAAAAGTCCTGTTAAATAACACTAGTTTTCGACGGAATTTGATGCCTTGTCCGAACCCTTGCTTATATTTTTCTGGCGTGCTTTTAAAAAAAAATAATGTAGTGCCAGTTTATTATAAGGGGTCTCAATTTCTAAGAGTATATTCGATCCAAATTTGCATGTCCGTCTCTCTATATTTTTATGGATAGGTTACTTCACCTCATTGTAATCGGTAGGTACTGTAAGCCGATCACCATAGATTGGGGGGGGGGGGGGGGCGCCGCGTCCAGTAAATTTATGGCTTAGTAAATAATGTTTGCCAACAATTGGCAAACTTTTCATGAAAACCGGTTGTAATAGGCCTTTTGTATCGTTTTTTTCAACCCAAACCCGGAATTAATTTGAGGAATTTTCAGGTTTTGAAACGTCACCTAAAGTCCGTCTCAGATCTCTCATCATGCAATTCACATGCATTTCTCCATGGCAAACGCAAAGTGCCCGAAGTTTTAAAGCAATTATAAACTGGAAATATACCAAATTCATCTCTTCGATTGTTCCACATTTGCGATACCAAAATTGTTTCTGAATGGTAATTTTCATTTTTTTTATTTATTCGCGAAGGAACGCTCAGGCTCTATCGGTCCGAAAGGCTTAAATCCCACACTGGCCTGGCAGTGATCTTTTTGCTACTCTCATTTAATCCCGAGTACACTTTCAAATCAATTGTTTTGTTGTGAAGCTTATTTTTGCCCCTTGATACTAGTACATAGTGCTTTACCCTCACGGCAATTGGTGTGTGGGGACATATGAGGTTGGATCGACTATAGTGTTCGCATTCTTTATCTCGTGTGCATTTGTATTGGAAATTATTAACTGTTCATTCATCCCGTATTAGCGGTTGTCATGTATTAGATTTATTCTCTTTCATTTTCAATATCAATATTGTGCAGCCCATTTTTTTTATTTGTCGGGATGCTTTTGCCTACATGTAATTTTGGTGTTCACATTTTAGGACTATTGCTATATATGTATAAAGAATCCTGAGCCTCCACAAGAACACGCATTCCTGGCATTGTTTATTTCTCTTTTTTCAGGTTTTTCCCGAGGGTCGTTACATTTACTGTTACCGTGTCGTAATGGCGATATTCGGAATCGGCTCCTGTCGGTGTGACTTGTGTTTTTGAGCGATCGAGGGGTGGAGCACTCTTACCAAACCTTCATAATGGTCCTGGTCGATAACCAAACTGGACTTTCCCGTTCTGGTACTTCGACTTTGTCGCAGTGCGTATGATAGATATCGCAGTCTCACGTTATGAGGAATGGCATACACATGTTTTAATTTCCAGTCTGAAATAGAGGAGGTCTCAACCAAGAATTAAACAGTGCCATATTCAAACTGAATACATCCATAAATTAAATCATCTCGTACCTTAACTAAAGAGAACTGCAAATAATTATGTAAATGGACTTGACAATTGTCTAATGAATCGTCTTTTCTGACGTTTTCAAAGGCTAGAATAGGCCAACCTCATCGCTTCAGAACATTATGCGTCCAGAACATTATGTAAATGCAGTGAGCTTAAATCAAATAGTTGGGAAGGAAGTGTGTTACGCCGTTGCGGTTGTTTGCAAACATACTGATAGTGTTGGCCCTTTGTAATATGCCGAACAACATTATTCATTTAAGGCTAGTTATTGTATTGTTGATATTTAGATAACATTATTCAATTATTGTTTTGGAGCTTTTTCAAAATTTTTCATTTGTTCAAAAGAGGCTATGGCACATTTGATAATTTTTTGCGTTTCTGCAATCTCTTTGTTTTTTTTAGGTGTTATTTTACATTATAAGCCCTAACCTGGGCTATTTAAGCTCAAGTCAAATCCATTTTGGGCCATACAGTACGGCTTGTAATTATATGACTGCCGAGTCATTATTTCGGCAGACATCGGCAATACCATGTCTGTCCTGGGGGGCCCCTTTTCGTTTTTAATATCAATGGGCTCGCTCTGGTTTTTGCAATTGGACGTATTTTTATGGTTTGGAGTTCGGCAAATTTAAAGGTTAGGTTTTCAGGTTACTTGGTTTTTTTGGGCCTCTTAAACCAATGCCCCTAATTTGGGCCATTTAAATTTTTGCGTTAAGGTGTTTTTCTGTTAGCCTTGGACTGTCAAGTGCGTCAAATCCCAGTTTTTTTTTGTTAAATTCCAGTGGCCACTTTTCAATCTATTAAGTGTAACATTCGTTGCTATTTTTTTTTTCTAACTGGCATTAATTTAATGCCGCGATTATAATTTCATTTCAGTTGTACTCTGTTCAATGTCGTGTCATTCTTGCTTCACGCGCTCAGTCGTTTTTGTATTTTTATCGCTCTCCTCTTCCCAACTCAAATGGGGAGGGGGGAGGGGAGGGGGGTTTGGTCAAAATTTGTGATCCAAATTTTGTAGTGGCGGAACATGTAAACATTCTTTCAAAGAGTTACACAATGTATTTAGGTTTTTCATCTTTCTTGGATTAAGGGCCTATATAATTGTAATAAGGTTGATTTACGTGATTTGTGTGCCAACTTTGCTGACCCCCACCGCAAGGAGGGTCTTTCTTCGGCTCAATAATATGCATTACCATTTGGATAGGCCCATTGCTCTAAATGTTAGGCCCAAAATAATTATTGTACTTTAATCATATTATATATTGAGGAACCAATGTTCTCCTGTTTGAAAATCCCGGGTTGAAATCCTGTGTATCAAACTGCGTTTTCTGCTTCGAATCGCACACTTGCAAGGATTTTAGCCCCTTTGTTGTGCTTGTGGTGCGCGCACACTCGCAGCGTCCGGTGGGATGCGTCCCGGTGGGATGCTGCGTGAGATGATGCCTACGTCCGGACGGGCCACCTGTTGCAGGTTCTAATGCGAGTCTCCGAGTATTTCCAGACTCGCAAGACCTGGGCTTTATCTTGTTGGCTGTCATTGTATTTGGTTCCTCCATCTTGTACGAATGCTTCTTTGGATTAATTATCCTATCCTCCGCAAAACTGATGCGTATTGCCAGTTTTGTGTCCTTTTCCATTCTTTTCGTCTGTGCTAATGACTGGAAGATGAAAGAAAGCAATTTTATGTTTTTTAATCATTATTTAATCCGTTTAATTTATTTCCTTTATTTATTTATAATGTTAAAAGCATTATTTTTGTATGTTTTGTTTGTTGTTTTTTTTTTTTTTTTTTTTATTTCTTTTTTATTATTATTATTATTTATTTTTTCTTTTTTTTCCTTTTTTTTTTATTATTATATTATATTATTATTATTATTCACACACACCATCAGATTCCTATAATCCGGAAGAAATCTCCCTGCCTTTCCACACCCGGGCAAGCGACAAAAATGCTGTTTGCCATTTGTGATAGCCTAACTTAGAATAACAAACATGGCACATACAGAAACTAGTAACCTCACAATCATACCACGGTTATAAACTGAGTGACCCATACATCTCTATGACATAAATCTATGGAAATAGGTACGTGGAAGATTATAGAACTTAGTTAAGTACTGACCTTTCACCCAGGGCTCAGCTTGAATTAGCTTGTAGTTGCAGCTGGTAGTTGTAGTTTAGAGGCGGTAGGTTTAGTGCGGCTCTATAGTTGACCTCCAATTAAGATATAGAATTACCCAAGATTAAGCGATGGCTGCTTGCGTGCGGCCGCACGAATATATATGCCAATTGTTTTTATTTTTCTGCCTCATCAAAACCTTACAAGGACATTTATTTTCACTGGGCATATTCAGAATCCGGATTAAATGCACTTCATTAGCCAAATAGCCTAGCCTAGGTTGTTGCTCACCCTAGGCGGGCCTCCCAAATGACCTGCATATATTTGGAGAGACATCACAAATGCCACTGTATAATGTTGTATATTGATATAATTACACAGAAGGCCCGCCGCCGGCCAGCGTGCAAATGAGATGTAATATTAAGGGTAATTGAAAGCTATGTAGGCTATGAATACCTTGCGGTCTTTCTGAATAGTATTTAAACAACAGGATCCTATGCTCCTGTAATGGCTAGTGCTCAGTGCAGCCACACCGTTTTGCAAGTGGAGCACCTTCCCCCTGCCAAAATTGAGTGCGATGTGTGAGAGGCAGAGTTTTCTAAAAATGCGGTTTCGGTAGGAATTAAGTTTCCTACTCTATATGAAATCCCACACAACCAAACCTCCTAGGGAAGGGGTGGGTCGATAGGACCTCTATCAATTCCACAAACTCATTAAGCATAAACCTAATAAAAAATTAGAACCCCCCAAAAGAGATAAACCAAATGGAAATTACGCTGGCTTTAATGTAAACGCTATCCAGCATGCAATCAACCAATGACGTGAGGAAATGTTTAACCAACCCCACAAAATAAACCCCTGAGCCACAGTTGGAAATTCTAGCTAAGTGACGACTTGCATGATTGATGGTACCAAGATGCCTACACCTTGAGGTCTCAAATACCCCTTAGAGAGGACAAATATACACCCCAGCAGTTGCTGAATTAGTATTGGTAGCTTTAGTACAATTATTGTGAACCAGCATTGCTAGTGCCATACTCAGAGTAAAGTGTGCTTACGACGTTATCTAATACCACGAGTATATATATTGAACTTACTGTGTTTTCAAAGAATATAAATGATTATTTTTATTTATTTATTTTTTGTTTATTTATTATACATAGTTATGCAATGCATCTGATAACAAGGACGCACAAAATTCTCTGAATCCCAGGAAGAACAGAATAGGCCTGTAGCTGTTTGTAAATTAATGGAGTACAACCCGATTGAAGTATGTAACGCTTTCATCATCATGACAGAAACCAGACGCCTTCACCCCAAACCCCTCTGTAAAGTTACGCCGAACTTCAATCCGCCTTGAACGCTGATAGCCTCAGAGAGGTACTCTCTGTAATTTAATATTGGTCGACGAAACCATAACTTTTTCCAACAACAACAACAACCTTAGTAGGCCAAGATTTCATAGGGGAAATGATAAAAAATGGTAGCTCTTTTGCGATACATAATACTAATCTCCCCAAAAATAATGTGGTTCTGGAATGAGACGCTAGCGATTCGCGGCCATTGCCCTTTGGTTAAGTTGAAACAGGTCCAAAATATGATGACCGGTGAATGAATGTGATTGCTGAAGGAATGCCTAACCCATAGCAGCTTATTTATGTTTTTTTTTTTACAAATATTGACTTTTTTCCGGAATTTATTTTTTTTTTAAATTTATTTATTATTTATTTTTTTTTTCGCATTGCCAAAATGCCATCCTGAATTATCGCTACCTTAATACCTCCCCTGTACATTCGCTAGCAAAAGAGAGGTAAGCTAACAGCTACTCTTGCAACTGTATTTGTTAACCTTATTTAGTCTACGGCTTCGCAGAAGTGTGTTAAAAAACATACTGGAATTTTGCATAGCACCATTTAGAATTTGCCCCTTTTACTTCCTTATTAATTATCTAGTTGGGTTTTATTTAGTTATCACCCCGGTGCTGTTCTGCTATATTTATCGGTTGTTGTACTTGATTAAAAACACATAGCTTTATTACTCATAACGGACTTATTACTAGTGAGCGATTATGGTTAAAGTACCAATTAGTCGTTTATTTTCTTTATAGCGATCCCCCCCTATTGCGTGGAGCTTTTTCCTAATGTATTGTTTGTAAATCCTACCTTTGTTAACCGTTCAACTAATAACTATGGTTACCAAAGTGACTTTTGTTTAGACTCGATTTATTTATTCACATATAAAGTGGAGTCGCTTCTCCAGAAAGATGCATAAATACATCAATAAAGCTTTAGAAGCAAATTGCAGACAATCCCCATATTGAGTAGATCATCCAATAAGGCAACTTACATTGCACTTATTTTCCGGAGCTCCTATATTGAATTTATTTGTTACCGTCTTACTTGATCTTTTTATCGCTCTTCCTTGGGTTCTTATTATTTAAAAATTATGAGTTTAAATTGGTGCTGACGATGCCACCATTTTGACCGACAAGTCTTCTCACGGTCGCGCCTTCTATTGATATGCCAGCTTACCGCAGTCCTGCTTACCCGCGTATCTTGTGCCGATGGCTCCCATGATCTACTGGGTCTCCGTTCCCAGCTCCTTCCTGGGAATTTGCGTCATACAATACACGACTAGATCAATTTATTTCAGAAAAATTATCGTAACCCCGAGGCCATCACCAAAATCGTCCGTACATTCGTTTACATTCTCCCAACAAAGAGAACTGTAATCACAAATGTTGTCCTTCCACTAATTAATATTGCTTACCTCTTTCTTACTAGATTCGCTGTACGAACTATCAGGCTATTATACCTGCTTTCTGTGCAGCTCCCATCCGGTCCTTGAGAGCGCTCAGAACGTATTGAGAAAACCACTTACCTGGCTGAGACACTATTTGGTCTGTGAGCCCCTTGTGTGTGCCATATTATTGTCCGTCTTGCCAAGCTTCGAGGAACCGTTGACCTGAATGCTGATGTGACTGTGCGAAATCTTGCCAAACAATGTTCTAGGATTCTCATATCACCCTTGGTCTGGCTGCGTCCTTGTTTGGACCGCTACTATTGGACTGTGCAGCCGACGACTCGTGGGATGGCTGTGACACTTGTTGGTTCTCGCTGTCATGGCGTTCGATTTTTCTTAAGAAGGTGCAGCTCAAGGTGCAAGATATACGACCCCTGAGCTTGAGAGCAGTGGGGGATTCAGGGTTTCAAAGGAGGGGCACCAAGCCGAGCAAAAAACTGAGTATATCAAACAGCACGTTGAGTTGATTTCACCTGACACCTACATGTGCATTGCAGCTAGGAATTAAGAAAAATGAGACCACTTGGTCAACAAAAAACCTGTTAATAGAGAGCTCTACACGAATAGCCTGTTTGCGGATAACACGCGCATCCCACTCCTCCTCGTACCCCCACTTACCGAGTACCGATCCGACAATGGAGAGGGTGTTGTAACATACGACGCATGAGTCCGATGTAAGCGGCCGATTATTATGTTCAGTGTTTTTGGTGGGGTAACATAAAAACCAGAGATGGATGTTCACCCTGCTAGTCGTAGTACTGGGCATCTGTTATTTGATTGGGTGCAATGTGCGGCCCCCCATCCGTCTTGTAAGCATAATATACTTGCTACTGTGTTTCTTGATGGATGTGCCGCCTGCTGGTTATCTAATGCAATGTTCCCTGATCCTTGACTGTGTGCAAATTGTTCATCCACAATGAAGAAAAGAGTCATAGATAACTTGCTGTACTTGGGCTGTGGTTGACTTTAGTGCTGACTGACTTGCGTATTGTCGGTTGGTCTACTATGATAGCTTCTCGCCGCTGCCGAGATGTCTCCCAGCTTGCTTCCTCAGGCGTCTTCTGCTACAAACACACTCACAGCGGAAAATACAGATTATTGAATCGATTACAGGCATTGGCAGTCTAAGAGTTATTATTACTACTCTTATTGTTATTATTTTTATTAGATCACTATTATTCTACACTAGGGAGAAATTCTTTTGTGATGTATACGAGTTCGACGTTAGGGCGATTTTTTTGCCTTAACACTTAAGGACAAGGGGGGGTTCCTAGGGACCACCAAAATTGGTTTCGCGCTGGCCGCTTTACGCGTGGGCATTTTTGCGCCGACATTTTTGTATTGTCTGACTTTTAATTGGCTTCTTTTCATACCAAAATAATTAAAATTGGCCAAGGCCGTTAATGAGTTAATTAGTGGGGGTCCCGATGGAACCCCCCACCCCCTTGGGCCCTAACGACGTCATTTCAGAATATTTTGAAAAATAAGAATAAGACAACCAAGAACCAAAGCATTTTTTTTTGCTGATATGAAGTTCACACATTACAGTAAGTAAACAATTATTAGTAACATTAAAAAAATTAACCTTTAGTGCTTGAAAACAAACAATTTCAGCAGGATGTTGCCAAACCGTTACTGTACAAACTCTATGGAAAATGACGTGCATTGAAACCAACCGTAAAAAAATACAGATTCCCTAAAAATGTAGTTTTGTTGTTAATATATGTAATTTGGGTCTTCTAGAATAGATAATCAAAATAAAATTAGTTTTCAAAATGTGTGGGGAAGCGCAAGGGCTTCATTTGAATTTCGTCTTTTTTCCAATTTTCGTATGTTTTGGAAAACAATGTTTGCCCCCTAATTTGGCAGCCAAAATAACAAATTTCATTTTGTTGATGATTTGGGGTTGTCTTATGACCTTCACCTGTGGTATTAAAGTTCCTGCAAAAATTCCCTGGGAAAGTGGTTCCTTGGGGGGGGGGGTTCCATGGACACCCCCCCCCCCTTGGGCACCCAACGGGAGTGAAACCCCTTGTCACTTAAGTGTAAAGTTTCTTTGTTTGCGCTTTATTTCGTCAAAATAGGAATATTAATGATGCAAATGAAGGATAATCACATTAGCTAACCAGAACATGGACATCTTAATTAATTCGCATAATAATAAAAGTCATATAGCATGAATGAATTATTAAATTTTCGCCCTATGGTTCAATTAGGAATATTATTATCATTATCTATTATTATTATTAGGATTATGTGATTAATTATTTATTATGATTAATTATTATTAGTATTATTACTTGTTATTTGTATACTATTAGCTATTGTTGCTAATGTTATAGTATCCTTGCTTTTATTATAATAGTACACGCCGCTCTTCCATTCAACAAAGCTTACTGCTATTAATGTTGTTTACTTCTAATCATCCCCCCTCCAAAAACAAATGGTCCAAAGAACAGGAAAGTGAGGTGGTACTAAGAAAATATAATTAAAAGTGAAATCAAAATCAAAACGACGGAAGGTACACAAGAATAAAGAGAAACAAGAACATGAAATAAAGTTCATAGAATCCCAGTGTGTGCCATAACTTGATTACAACAAATAAACTAATCAAATAAAACAGAAACCAGTCACGAACTAACACCAAACTGAATAACGTGAATTTAGAAGTGCATCGAAAGAAGTGGAAATGCATATAACAAACCCAGAAATTTCCAAAATAGCATGAAATACAGTGCCAGAGAGAAAATAAGAAAAACCAAAGCAAATTTTGCGAAAACAGATTAAATTCAATTAAAAGTAAATTAAAATTATAATATAATAACCAAGAAACCAATAAAGAACAGAATCAATGACCCGGCCAATGAACACAAAAGGGGAACAAAGAGCCAACACCAATATGAATGTACTTTTATAAAAGCAGGAAAGTTTAATCTATAACAAACTCAACACGATTTGCGGACACCTGTACACCTTTTAAAGAAAAATTTTCACTTCACTACATCCCTCCAAAGGACTCAGATACTGACGCATAACCTAAGAGGTCATACTACACCCAAACATATCTTTCCTTGCCTCAATGAACTGATTGCATTGACAAAATCCGGCATGTGAGGACCGAAGGCAAAAACACGGGTATTCACAAACCGCAAGTAACCCATGCGTGCTATGCGTGTGAATACCACAAGTCTTGTTACAGACAAACTTACGCGCTAACTTGCAACAGTAATGCATAGGCTAGTGCGTACCGTGCCTAATATAAAAATGAGCCTGATAAAAGGGAAACACAAAGAAGGAACCACATGAAAAGCAGTTGAAATGAGCCTTTAGAGCTATCCCACCCTGGACGTTAATAGTAAAAACTAAACGAGAAACCAATATGGATATGTGTGTGGAAAAACATAAAAAGAAAGAAAAAACAGCAGGCGAGGGAGAAAAAGGCTGATTGACTCCTGTGGGGGCCTTGGCGGTATGTTTATAACAGATACCATGATGAATTAATTATCTGGAAATCTCTCTCCAGGGCTTTCGTGACCGTTTTCACAGTTCTTCTGCCGTTCGATATTGTCGGTCCATTTCCGAATTATACCCCACAGTGTCTGCGAATTTTTGGGTGTACGACAACACCTGTTAAAAAATTATTATAGCACTAAACACGCTTGGGTATATAAAATAGTCATTTCTTATCGAGTAGAGCTAAAAGCTATGAACATATGATATGCAACTTTTTGTGGAAAATAAATTTTCCC
>JAMKCH010017358.1:0-39998 GCA_023653785.1 Ophioderma brevispina
GCACCATTTTTTGTGGACACCCTGTACAGCACAATGAGATCTTTCAATTGCTCTTTCCCCTCTGTGAATCTTATTTCAATATATATTATTGCTTTACTAGTCTAGGAAGAGTTTTCCATAATGTCAGGTTCTCCCATCAATTCAATGTGGAAACTTGACACTACATCAACCTTGTCTGTCTCACTAAATCCATCACTCAGACCAATTTCCCCATATATCCCATGTCAATAATATCAACATGACCAGGGCAAGTTACACTGCCCTCGGGCAGGTACATGTTTTGGCATTGCAATGCTCGTTTAAACCCCCGCACAATTTAATTGATGCCCTTTTGACAAACGAATCACGTGTACGGCGACGTTGGGGCTCCGTAGCCGAGGGAATCGATAAGCCCTTGGACTGGTCAATAGTATAAGGACTGTATTTGACGTAAAAACGCTAGCTCACTGGGGCATTTATACACCTCTTAAGAAGCTCTTGAGACATGCATAAACACACAAATGCACAACCAATTCCATCTCTACACACTATAGTGAGTGAAAAATAGCAAAAAAATGGATGATTCTTACACAGGTGAGGGAATCTGAAACATGTAGATTTGATGGGAGATTTTAATGTCACTAATTCAATGAAGAAGCCCAGCAAATGACTCTCAATATTTGTTCATCCTATTTTTTTATATAAAAACATCACTACCTGACAGGAATTAGTCACAAGTCAGTGGCGATTTATACAAGATTCCATTACTGTCTGGACTAGCTCTCATTTATGTGAAGGTATAGAAAAAGCAACAAAGGGGCTACACAAAGGCTCAAAGCCAGTTCTGTTGTACGGTTGGATACAAATCAATGATTGCAATAAGTACACACACATGCTTGTACACACACAATGCATGGGTATCACATACAGTGCATGTGACAACCATGCATTGATCATGGTCTGACCATAGCTAATCCAAATCAATTCAGCCCATTTATACTAGATTTCACTGCTACCTGGACTAGCTCTCATTTATGTGAAGGTATAGCAAGAGCAACAGAGGGGTTACACAGAGGCTCAAGGCCAGTTCTGTTGTACGGTTGGATACAAATCAATGATTATACCCGCTTGCATAACGGCGGGTATATTGTACTCCTTGTGATTCTTCTGAATCTTCTTCTTCAACAAACACCAAAGTTGTAAGGGGCTAGCTCCAAAACTACAAGGCCCTAGAGCCCCCACTTGGCACAATGATATCCCATGACTCCTTCTAGTGCCTTTGGGCAATCTCGACCCCAGAGGTCAAAGGTCACGAGCTACATAGGACAACTACAATTGTGCTAAAGCCCGGACTTGGCACAATGATAGCCCCTGACCCCCTCTAGTGCCTCTGACCAATCTCGACCCCGAGGTCAAAGGTCACGGGCTATATAGGCCGATATGTGATTCATCAAACACAAAGTTGTAAGGGACTAGCTCCAAAACTACAAGGCCCTAGAGCCCCCACTTGGCACAATGATAGCTCACGACCCCCTCTAGTGCCTCTGACCAATCTCGACCCCAGAGGTCAAAGGTCATGAGCCACATACTGACATAGGCCAATATGTGAATCATCAAACACAAAGTTGTAAGGGGCTACCTCCGTAACTGCAATGGCCCTAAAGCCCCCATGAGCCCTCTAGTGCCTTCGGCCAATCTCGACCCCAGAGGTCAAAGGTCACAAGCTACATAGGCCAATATGTGAAAACATATTATGGCATCAAGCTCCGTAACTGCAATGGCCTTAAAGCCCCCACTTGGCACAATGATAGCCCATGACCCCCTCTAGTGCCTTCGGTGGGGGCCGAAAAAAAAATCTCGACCCCAGAGGTCAAGTCTTGCGCTACACATGCCCACCACAACCAACAAAGTGGGTAAGCCATATTTGTGCAATATAGGTCCTCTAGTTACAATTGTAACCCTTTGTTGCCCATTTGAAACAATGGTCAAGGTGCAATGACCTTTGACACTTACCAAAAAGTCTAAACAGTGACATAATCTATACTATAATAGATTACACTGCTGTGTGGACTAGCTCTCAGGCATGTGGGTATAGATAATGATTACAATTGTAACCCTTTCTTACCTATTTGAAATAAGTGTCAAGGTCCAATGACCTTTGGTACTTGCCCAAAAGTCTACACAGTGACAGAATCTATATTATACTAGATTCCACTGCTGTGTGGACTAGCTCTCAGGCATGTGGGTATAGATAATGATTACAATTGTAACCCTTTGTTACCTATTTGAATTAATGGTCGAGGTCCAATGACCTTGACACTTACCCAAAAGTCTACACAGTGACAGAATCTATACTATAATAGATTCCACTGCTGTGTGGACTAGCTCTCAGCCATGTGCGTATAGATAATGATTACAATTGTAACCCTTTGTTGCTCATTTGAAACAATGGTCAAGGTGCAATGACCTTTGACACTTACCCAAAAGTCAAAACAGTGATAGAATCTTGTATAATGATTTTTACCAATTCAAGGCATTTTCAAGACTGATTTCTGTGAACATTTACTGATATATCTTGATGTATACAGGACAAATAAGGACAATGATATCTGCCATTGCAGTTTGTGAAAGGGGACAAAGGTCACATGAGGTTGCCAGTGTCACATGAGGTTACCAACATGTGGGACACTGTCAAAGGACCATTGTATCCAATTGTCACAAAAATGGATCAACATTATGTGGATACATCACGCAATTTGATAAATCTGACCATTCGGGGACAATGACCTCTAGATAACCTTTGACCCCACTCTTGATAAGGGTAACTTGCCAGGGAGAGCCGAACCTTCTCCCTTCCCTTTCTCTTCTTCCATATTTCATTTCCTCTTCTTACCTCTTTCCCTCATCTTTTTCCCCTTTCTTCTCTTTCCCTCTTTTACTTTCTCTTTTCCCCCTTTCTTCTTCTCTTTCCCTCTTTTCTTTCTGTTTTCCCCCTTCTTCTCTTTCCCTCTTTTCTTTCTCTTCCTTCTCCCTTTTTTCCTTCCCATTTTTTGGCTACCCTTCCCGATTTTTTTGTGTCCGGGGGGAAGCTAGCCCCCCGGCCGCGCCCATCCCCACTGGTTACGCCACTGATACTGTGCTTGCTAACATAGTCATGTATTGTGGGTGTCTGTATGAGCTGTGCATGTGATGTGCAGATTGTTAAATTTTTCTGATTTGAATCTTGAAGTGGGAGCAACATCTCTTGAGCATTTTGGTGTATCCTTGGTGGTAGACTTGGATGAAAGAAATCAACTAAGCCTATACGGAACAGAATAAAGCCTACACAAACCCCATTCACTCTATACACGTCGGTATTGATTATTTCGTGCAGAGTAACTGGCCTTTCGCTTCCTGTTGCACTTTCCATCATTTCGTTTGCGTTTATTATTAATATGGTCTAATGATGGAATATAAGGATGTGTCACATAATGATATTGCCAAGAGGTATATTGTGTCATAGGACCTGATGGTGAGAAGTGCTCTTTTGTTATATGCACCTGCGTGTCATCTTATAAACCACAAGCTCACGACTTCAGTCCAGGGTCAGTACGACAGCAGAGAAAAAAGATTCCAGGTTTACTCTTGGGTGATATGAGTCAATAGTGTCTGAGGCAAGTAAAAAACATGAATAATGGGCGAGCAAAGCCGAGACCCAGTATTCAAATGTTGTTTAAGCTGAGGACCACATATTCGGCATAAACATGGGACATCGCAATCTTATTTATATTCTATTACACACATAATTGAAAGAACAGAAAAGTGTGTTTTGAATTTCTAACTAAAACTGTAAACGTGTTACATCTTACAGCGCGCGCCCTGTTTCCTCGGCGTAAAGGTTAGCGCGTGCTGCGCCGATATATGGTGACACCACGAAACAAGAAATGTTCGCTTGCATCACGACTAGGGCCTAACGCGACGCATTACGCAGAATAATGGGCAGTATTAAACTAACCAATCAAAGAGAGCGCTTTGGGGAATAATGGGCAGTAGAAGGTAATGGAATAGCCTTAAAGGTTCGTGGGCAGTATCAGATGAACCACTGGGTGTGGGTAATAAACAATACATCAGTGTTGTAATAGCAGTATTATGGATCATGCTTACAGTTTCGAAACCCTGATCAAAAGATTGCAATGCTAAGTCTATGGCATGCAAGCATCATGAACGGTGTATGATCCTAACCAAGAGTCATGCAACTACTTCACTAGCGAATTGCAATAGGAGAGAGATTTAAGATTTCAATACTTCTAATGCAAGTATAAGTTTTCATCAGAATATTCAAATGGTTCTGATCTGCAAGAAAAAGGGCATGCAGGCTTTCATAACTACATTTTCAATGGAGGCGCCAAATATGCGCCAAAGCAGTACTTAATACACAGACATGCTTGAAAATGAGCAGGGGAGTTGATTTAAGCTCTCTGGAGCTTCCAAGGAGAGCGTAGAGGAGTGGTTGAAAACTCCTCTAGCACAAATTGGAGGAGTGGTTATGGCTGTATTTCAGTATCTTTCAGCTATCAAAAGATAAATTTGGTACAAATATCCCTCAGGCTCTCAGATTTTTGAATGCAAATCTGAACACAGAGACCTGCAGTAACCCATCATGCACTACATATAAAACAATACAGAGTCCAGTGAGTCGAGTAGAGTGAAATATAAAATGATGGAAATGTTGCATTTGAGAGTTTTGACATACATACGTGTTAAACATTGTAGCTCCAGTCAAAACATTTTTACAACTCACTTATACAAATCACTTATATGCCTCAACATAAGGCTAGTATACTTGGTTATAGACATCGATCATCGATTACCAATTCCATGTTGTGTTGTTGTGAAAAATTTACTATTATTTAGTTCCGTCATAGGTTTGTAATGTTTTTGCCGCACCTGTATTCACCTTCGTATACGTCAAACTGTGAAGAAAGAGAATCTAGCCCTGTTTCTCCATAAATCACCACACTAAATTCTGTGACAAACACACGATGCCATAAATACATTCCTTTCTTTTACCAATCTCCCTAATCATCAACTTTTAAACGGAGCGAAATGCACCTCCATAACCTTGTAGAAGAAAGAAGCCATATTCCGATCACTCACGTAAACAAATCCTTAATCCTTACAAGTGAAACAAGTTGTCAAAACAAATGTAAGATTCTGGCTAAAAAAAATTGAATGGTTACATCGTGTTTTGTAAGGTCACTTCTGACGTGCCGGTAAATAGGCTACAGTAACGATCGCGCCCGAAACATAGGGGTTTGCTGCTTTCACACGGCGGCGAGAAATCGCCGATGAAGAAATTATCTTGGGTTTTTGGTCACGGCCACGGTTCCCTTGTTTTTAAACGAAGTGGTTACGGGACAAAACAGTGCCGCAGGATTCTGGTTTAGGCGCGCAATAAATTGTGCTCACATAAACACTTAAGGCACCATGAGCACTCGATCAAGCGTGCACGCCGGTAAAAGGCAATGTCTGAAATACCACCGTTCATCAGCGTTCAAGAACCATATATCTTGGTCAAGGTCCAAGATTTGGCTGCAGGCCACCAGTTGACAAAACCTGGATTTACACAATAGAGGAATACTAATAGTGTGTTAAACAAAAGTATTCAATGTGAAATGGAATTTGGGTCACCAAAAAACAAAAAAAAAAATTGGATTTGGGGGGGGCCCCCCAAAAAAAAAAAAAAAAAAAAAATGAATTGACACAAGTTTGTAGTTTTCCATAAACGATGAGAGCTTCGCATGATTTGGCATTGACATTTTTGCTTGTTACATGCAATCGCATAGTCAATAAAGCCAATCATGTGAGATACAGGTTGAATGGGACTTATTGTTCGGCTTCCTATGACACAAGAAGTGTATAATATTATCACATAGCAGCAACTGTTGCTAAGAGGCTGGAAGTCACCTAAGAAAAGAATTGACAGGCTTAGAGCAGGGGCTCTGTTTATTTATTATGAAAACACAGAAAGAGGACAGGGCGTGCCTAGTAATGTCCATTTGTGTTTACACAGGCTAAAAATATATATGCTTACTAGGGGGGACACATATGGGTTGTGACTAGGAATTATATTCGCCAAACTGGTGAGTTCAGTGCCCCATGTGAGCCATTTTGGCATGGACTTGCAGCGACGGCACTTGACGAAACATTGACAATAAGTACTTTGGAACAAGGCGGTTCTCGAACCACCACAGGCCCTGCCCGTCGCGATAGAAATGGAGGGAAATATAATTAAGATCAGCGGGAGAATTGTGATGGAAAAGTGGTTCTCAAACCGCTAGGATGCTGACCATAGCAGTTGCAATTTGACGTTTTCCCAGGTTTGACTACATTACCATACAACTATTGTTAGTTAATTGACCTTAGAGGACCCTACTTGACCTTTGTAAATTGACTTCACACAAACTTTTCGATTTAGAAATGTGACCAAATCCACAAGTGTCATGACCGACCAATGTTGAGGTAGTTGACATTGAATTACCCAACGGACCTTGAATGACTTCAAATTTTTGGCACTGAATGCGTACTACACTAAACAGTTTTCATGACCATACTACCAGGTGTCTGGATTTGAACTTGGATGACCCCACAGACCTTGAATGACCTTCAACATTTTTAGCACGGAATGTGACCCACAACCACCAAGTTTCATCATCCTACATATACTTAGTGATTTGGACCTTGGATGACCCCCGCGTGACATTGAAATGACCTTCAAATTGTTTTGGCACTGAATGCTGACACACCACCAAGTTTCATCCAACATACCACCTACGTAGTGGTTTGAACTTGAATAACCCGGACATTGACCTTCAATTTTGCACGCACACACCTGAATGTTGACCAGACCCACCAAGTTTAATCATCCTATCACCATTGGCAAGGGCTATGGCAATTTAATTCCATTTGACATGAATGACCCCGCAGACTTGAAATGACCTTCAAATTTTTTGGCAAAGAATGTTGACCACAACCACCAAGTCCAATCATTCCTCACACATTTGACAAGGGTATTATGAGCAATATGATCCCATGTGACCTTGAATTGACCCGACCATGACTTGAAATGCCCTTCAAATTTTTCGGCATTTGAAGTTGACACCACCACCCAAAGTTTCATCATCTACCACAATGACAAGGGCTATAGCAATTTAATTCCATTTGACCTTGAAGACCCACGACCTTGAAATGACCTTCAACTTTTCGGCACGGAATGTGCCCACAACCAATAAGGTCATCATCCTGCCACAATTTCCAAGGCTGATCGTAATTTAATCCCATATTGACGCATTGACCGTTGAACCCATGCCCCACCTCCGAACTATCCCACCATCTACTTGGGTGACATCTATGGTGCGAAGATGGGCACCATACTTGCTTAGATCAAATGATATCGTGTTGACAAGGTTTATTATAGCGATTTAGCTCTATTTTTGACCAAATTTGGACCCCTATTTTTGACCATATTGGACCCTTTGACCCAATGCCACATGACCACCTCCGAACTCATCCACCGTCTACTTGGGTGACATTATTATGTGCGAAAGAAGATGGACACCCATACGTGCTTAGATCAAAATATATCGTGTTACAAGGCTTATAACAATCCCTATTTTTGACCAAATTTGACCCTATTTTTGACCATATTTGACCTTTGACCTGTCACATGACCCACTTTACACCCCAGCCAACGCCTACATGAGATGCCTCCAGGTGAGATGGACAACCACATTGCTTAGACCAGGAGGATATTGCTTGGGACACACACACGCACACACACACGGACGCAGGGCATTTCTATAGTCCCCTTTGCCAACTAAAGTTGGCGGGGGTTGGCGGGGACCAACAAAAAGTGTGGCAGTCTTGTGCAGACTAAGTCAAGGGGTCCGGTGAATTTATAGTCCATTATCTTATTTGAGTCAGTGAACGTCTATGTGACCAGCCAGAGTGTGTGTCTGGAATCGTACCCGGTCTTTATATGCGGCGTGCATGTGCTGTGCTTTGAAGTTACGCCCGGTGATTTAATGCTGCGATCACTGCCTAACAGTAAACACTGATGTGAGTCATGGGGAAGGCCCTTTTACAAGGAGGATGATCTGGGGACTTTTGCTCTGTTGCTCCTCACAAACATTTTGATTTCTGCTTTCTGGCAAGCTACACAGATCCTAAAGTTCCCAGACTATTATTGTGCCATACTCATACAAGGATATGCATTACCATTTAGTAATAAACCATTACTTTTTGCTACCTTCCCTCCCTTCCCTTTCCTTCTTTCCATATTTCGTTTCTCCTCTTCTTATCTCTTTCCCTCCTTTTCCCCTTTCTTATCTCTTTCCCTTTTACTTCTCTTTTCCCCCCTTTCTTCTCTTTCCCTCTTTTTCTTTCTGTTTTCCTTCCCCCTTCTTCTCTTTCCCTCTTTTTCTTTCTCCTTCTCTTTTTCCTTATCTCTCCTTCTCCCTTCTCCCTTTTTTCCTTCCCTTTTTTGCTACCCTTCCCGATTTTTTTTGTTGTCCGGGGGAAGCTAGCCCCCCTTGCCGCTGCCCATCCCCTGGTTACGCCACTCATACTGGTGCTGCTAACATGTCCTGTATTGTGGGTGTCCTGGATGAGCTGTGTTCAGGTGAGGCAGTTGTTCAATTTTTCTGATTTTGAATCTTGAAGTGAGCAACATCTCTTGAGCATTTTGGTGCTTCCAGCCTTGGTGTAGACTTGGCTGAAAGAAATCCACTAGCCTATACGGAACAGAATAAAGCCTAACACAAAACCACCATTCCACTCTCATAACAATCGGTATTGATTATTCGTGCAGAGTAACTGGCCTTTCGCTTCCTGTTGCACTTTCCATCCATCATTTTCTTTTGCGTTTATTATTCATCTGGTCCTTAATGATGGAAATATAATGATCTGTCACATGATGATTTGCCAAGAGGTATTATTGTGTCATATCACCTGATGGGGAAGTGCTCTTTTGTTCTTGCACCTGCGTGCTCCTCTTATAACCACAAAGCTCACCGACTTCACAGTCCGGGTCGTACGACGAGAAACTAATATTCCGGGTTACCCCTTGGTGATATATCAATCTATACTGTAATCATGAATGCAGTGATTTGAGCCATTTAATGGTTTTTATTTATACGTCTTACTAATTTAAAGTTGTTTAATTGGCTGAACACTCTATCACGTTAATAAAAAATAGTTCCCAACATGATGCGTCGAGCAATCGGCGCCATCCGTAATAGTACCCCTAAGCCACCCCACCCATAAAGTTTGTTTTTCAGAAGTACTTTTACGGCTCAGAGGTACTACTATTTACGGACGGCGCTTATTCACGTAAGTTACGGCGATCGCGTCTTGCATTGTGCACATAGTGGATTGCATGATACCACATTCATTCACGAGATGCATTGTTTGACTTGAAATTTATTGAATGAAAAGCAAAAATTATAATTTTTTTCAATTGTTAAATGGAAATTTATTAATGAAGTAATATAAACAATATATACTTGACTCTATTGTAGTCTCTGGCTTAATTATGTCCCTTGTTTTACTACATTAGTGCTATTTTGCTTCGGGCTCTGCGCCCCCAGCCAAATCCACTAATGTAAGTCACTTGGACCATAGTGTTACTCATAGCCTCTCATGGTCTGGTATATATTTGCATACTATCCCATTGCATGAAAAGTAACCAAACCTGGTGATATCATATATAAAACCAATATTAACTGCCTACAGTTGTGCAATAGTAAAAATGTATATTGGTCAAATTTTTGACTGTTTCCATTCCACTGCGGCTTTGCCTCGTTTAAATGCAAACTGTACCATCATAAGTCGGACTCCAGAATTTTTTACAATCACACTCTCAGGCATTTAATATTTGTATAACCCTTGGATGGGCAGTCAATTACAATACAACCACATAGCTTATAACATATGGTGTTACCAAAACCTGGATAATGCCAGCATGCATGGATATTAATTATAACACCATATATTGATTAGCAGATTAACATAAATGTACACCTGATAAAACAAAACCTCACTCGCACACCAGTCATCATGTCTTACAAAACAACATATTGGTGTACAAATCATAGAAACAGGCAGAACGTTTCCCCTTACTAGTAGGCAAATTCAACATGGTGGTGATATTTAGTAATAAACATTAAAACATTTGCGTTTTTTAACATTGAATTTATGCTTAAAGCATATCGCACCATTTTTTGGAAGAGCGCCGCAATTTTTCAAAAATTTGAGATTTTTTACCAGTTTGAATTGGTACTGGCTAGTAAACCAGACCTGTGAATGGTTAAAGCCTGAAAATGTCTGTCTCCCAAACGAAGAATTTTTATAATTAGAAATAATTATTATCGTAATGCCGATAATAATTCACAACGGCCTTCAATGTGAAATAGCCTTGAAATCGGCGTGTCTATGCTCGTCCATTAGTTTTTTAATAGTTCGGGCAAGTACAGTTAGAGGTTATTTTCTCGAGGTGGCACTAGTTTCATCTTTGGAGGGACATAACGTATCATTTCCCGCTCTGCCGTTAAGTCATCTTGGATCCAAATTCTTATTACCAAATCGCTTATTTTATGATAAATACGCCTTTTTTTTTTTAGGCATTCTCGTTCGCAGGTATATTTCCTAGACAATCGACCACCGTAACTTGAAATGGGGGCGCTCTTCAAAAAATGTGCTAATAAATCTTAAGAGCCTCAAATGAATTTCATAATAATCTTTTCACACAACATGCCCCGCTTGATTTTCATAATACCAAAAAAGCTCAGTGAAGCGATTCCTGTAATATCCTTTAGTTTCATGGCCCCACAAGCTTGAATGGACATTCATATTTTTGAACAGAGGATTTTAGATTTACAACTAATCACTCTGTCTATAGAAATATGGCAGCAGTAAATGGCTCATGTTTTAACAATCCATGACGCATAGTACCCACATTTTTAAAGGCAATGGGTCGCTAAATAGGCAATTTCTTAAGTACAAACCAAAAAACGGTATGAATGTTGATGCGCGTACGACAACTAGTACCCACATGTTCCCGGCCTCTTTTATAAATGCAATCTTCAATTAAATTTTATATTTATTGTATTTTTATTTTAATCTTTCTTTAGGCAGGGTCGCCCTTCAATGCTAATGCAATGGTTGTTCCAGAAGGCCCTGCAGTCTACAATATACAAGATACCAATACAAGCTGAAAAGATGATTGCAATACTGTAATATTAACACTGAGAAATATAAACACACATATATATATATATATATATTTTTTTTACTATATTGAACCATAGGGCGAAAATTTAATAATTCTTAGTCTATAATGGAAGCCTTTCTTATTATGCTAATTAATTAATTTCAGGTTTTCTTGTTAGCTAATGAGATATCTCTCATTTGCATAAATTTAATATTCATTCTTTTGACGGAATAAGCCGCAACAAAGGTAACGTTAAGGCGAAAAAAAATTCGCCTAAAGTCAAACTCTATGTTTAAGAAAATAGAATTTCGCCCTAGCGTTAGGATAGGCCCTATATATATTTTGACTAGATTGAACCATATTAACCAGGGCGAAAATATTAATATTCATTAAGATACAGACATCTTGCTGCAAAACTATTTTAAAAATTAATTAAATATTCAATATCTTTTTTTAGCTAATGAGATTATTCTTCATTTGCATAATTAATACTTCATCTTTTGACGTAATAAAGCGCAAACAAAGGATAAACGTGAAGGCGAAAGAAAATTTCGCCACTAACGTAAAAGTCTATGTTATGAATAGAAAAATTCGCCCTAGCGTAGATTAGTGATATATAATCATTTACTATATTGAACCTAGTAGCGAAATAAGTAACTATATCATTAGTGCTTAATGAATGGCCTTTCTTATTTTGCTAATTAAATATTCATATCTTTATTTTACGTAATGAGATTATCCTCATTTGCATAAATTAATATCATTTCGTTTGACTAATAAGCGCTCACAAAGGATAACGTTAAGAGGTTAAGGGCGAAACAACATTTCGCCCTAACGTCAACATATCGCCCTAGAGCGTAGGATTATAGTGATATATATATATAATTATATATATGATATAAATATTTATAAATATAAAACAATGAAAATCAGACAGGTTTTACCAAACAAGAGGTTTTGGAATTGGCCAAGACTCATGTTGTTAAATTACTCTAACAATCTCAGGAAGGCCAATAAAATCCAAAATTTTTTGTATCACGTGAATTGAACAGTCCTTTTCCCCCTGCTGTAATGTTCCAGATATGTTCATATAGAGCAAAGTTGTTTGACCCTAGTACCACCCTTTGGAGTGAATTTTGATGCATCAAGACAATTGATATGAAAGGTAACTGGGGCCATACCTTTTAGACATTTAAAATTATATTAACATTTGTTAAACCACCTGTCTTTAGTTTGTTTCCATTTCAAGGCACCCATCATGTCATTAATTGGTGTTCGGATATCTCTGCAAAAGAATATCCGAGCGAACCTGTTACGCAGAATTTGGAGTGACTTTAATTTAGCTCATTAGAACAGTTTGTCCAAACAAAATGACTGCAGTAGGTCAAATGGGCATGACTAAAGCATGTGCAAGCATGATTAGGGTGACTTTTGGAATGAAATGTTTTACACGTCTATTCATACCACCATTCTCTTGCTAGGGTTTTCCAAATTACGTGGTTATGTAATTTTGCGAACTTAAAATATGCCCTTTTTAGGTTTTGGTTCCTCTTTTTTGCCTTAGAGGATTCACCTGGGCGCTTTTGCATAATAAGAATGTGAAACAATAAATGAAGCTATTTTGAGGAAAGGGGAGACAGGTTGTGTGTAAGACAATACGAGGTTTCTCCATTCAATTTTTCTGACAAGTGGCAAATATGATTCAGACCTTACTTTCAGTATTTCTAATTTGAGAGTCTGAGTGCTGATAGATACCCTGCCCTGGATGCAAAACAAGAGCCCTTTCAAATGCTCTCATTCATGCGAGAGAGGGGGCAGAGAGAGAGGGAGGGAGACAGAGAGAGAGAGATAGAGAGCGGGGGGGTGGAGGGAAAGTGAGATCGCTAGAGAATATCTTTCAAGCGCATCGTTGAGAGAGATCTTTCTCTGGTCCTTTGCGTTCTCTCGCCTTTGCTCTCATTGGTCTTCTCATATCCTCTCTCGCTGCCTCTCTTCTTGTCCTCGCTCTAGTTTTCTCCTCTCTTTCTCTTTTTCCCTTTCGTTCTCTCCCCCTTTTCTTCCCTTTGCTTGTGAATCCGTAGATGTTGGACATTTTGGGACATTTGCAAAAAACGTTTTTTTTACCTAACAAAACGAGTACCAGGTGGGCCTGGGACCCAAATGCATAGTGGGGACTTTTTGATGTCCCCACTTTTACAGGTTTCTACATTTTTGTGGATAAAAACGGTTTGTCTAAACATACAACAGTTTTGAGAGGAGCTGGATCGAGAGAGATGGGTTTATGTGATGTGGCGAAAGCACTTTTATGACTGTGTGGGGACATGAGTGGGAGGTTGGTGGGCCCGGGTTCCCCTATACTTCAAACACTGCCACACACGTCACCCCTTTCACTTACCGCCGCTCACCTTCACTCTTTCGAGCTCTATCCCCCCGGTTTCCGGGGCCCCGCCGGTCCACCCGGGCGGTGGTTCGGGGGATACTTGGTGTGTGTCAAAAGGAGTAAGGTCCCCACTATGAGAAATACAGATTTTTTAAAGATTATTGGAAAACCAAATATTGAGAGCCAATTATTTCAAATGGAAATATGGGGGCACTTTAAGAAGCTTAAAAATGCGATTATTAATGATTAAAAAAGAAACATGTTATTTGTTTCCATTGGTTAGAGTTTTCTCACTAACCCTTTTGCAAGTGGGGATAGTGGGGGTAGTGGTGGGGGAGTCCAGTCCCCCCTTTACGAACGGAATTTTTACGATTTGAAACGTTTACGACATTATTACGTACTACGGATTGCAAGGTAGAAGAGATAATGTGAGAGAAGGGGAATGAAAGGATAGTAGAGATTGTGAGATAGTGAGAGAGAGATAGAACGAGGAGAGAGAGGAGAGGTTCTCAGAACAGTGTGTTCTAACCTTTTTGTTTTTGCAAAATAATTGTTAAGCTGTGTTCATTTTCTTTAACTTGATGTTCAAAATGATTTTATATGACTAAATGATAAAGGCCAGGAAGAACCCTTTGATGTAAAAAAACTTGAACACCATTTGAGGTGTCTTTATTGTAGAGTGTCTAGATAACCCATCTCCCTCTGTATGATGTAATCACACAATCAGCCAATTAGGGGGTCAGTGGTAAACTCTTTTCACTGTGGAGACATGATTTTTTTCCACAAATCGGAAATAAAATGTAATTCTGATGCGGTGATCAGTGAGATGCCCTCACCGAAATTTCTTTTATTCAGATGAGCCACATGGGCTTCTCTGTGCTATTTTAGTCTTCATATCTAAAGCATCTTTTAAAAAATATCTTGATTGCAAAGGACCTACACTACTAAAAACCAATGACCTTCACTGTTCGTCATTAAAAAATTTAACAATTGCAACATGATATGCCGGCATGGTGTATTTATGCTGGCCCTTGGATGTGGAGACAAGCATTATTTTTTTTGGATGGATGAACAATGGTTGAATTCGAATTGTTAGTGCTGTTTAAATAGTTTCCACCAGGTTTCACTTATATCATAAATATTAACACTCGCTTATGACACACCGCATTGTTAACTTTTTGATAGCTGCTACTCACAAAATATACCGCATGGATGCAGCATTAAAAGGTGGTGCCCCTAACATGGTTCGATTTTTCATTATGTTTTCTCCCTCACATTCAAGCCCTATCACCAAAACACCGATTATAATTTTTTAGTCAAATTTGTTCCAGCACAAGCAAAAATGGTGTCTAAAATTAGCCCATAGGACAGGTGTGTTAATTAATGAATGCGGTCAACTAATCATTTGGCAGATGTTTTGTTTGTAACATTAAAGGAAACCATTTCCTGGGGCCTTAAATGTACTGGCTAATGAAAAAAAAGAGAATTTTCGCATTTCTCGGCTTTCGCACTCTCTATAATTCAAAGAATATAATCTGTGGGGCCGCTCCATGACCTTTGGACCTTGGAACATGACCTTTGACCTTTGTCAAATATAGTGATCCCATGGTGGCACCTATATACAAAGTTTGATTCCACTATTTGAACTTCAACTTTGCAATTGAAGTCAATTTTACATTTTTAGCCTATTTTTCAACTTGACTCACATGACCTTTGAACCTGGTCACATGACCTTTGAGTACCTCATCAACATATGAGGTATCCCATGGTGCACCGATGATACAGTTTGTTCCAATTGAAACTTTTCAATTGGAGGTCAATTTTAAAAAAAATTAACATTTTAGTGACAACATCACACATACATACAACACGCACAACAGATTGCAAAGTGGGCCTGCCAGCTCTGCTGGCTGCCCACCATTCTGAAACTTACTTCTGACACCAAAAGTCTTAGCTTGATGGTACAGTGGGGGATGAGGCTATCCCATCTGGTCAACCCACATTAAAAGGTCTGATTTAATTACAAGTTTGTTTTCAATCTTACACACAGTAAATATTACATTCAATATTCAAAATAGATAAATAATTTAATAATTGAAAAATTTCATCTGTACTGATATTAAGCCAGAATTGATTTGTCAGCCGTGACAGGCAGGGCTCCCACTTAGGTTTTTTTTAACTTGAAGTCCACTGGACCCCATAATTTCCAATTGTTTCAGAATTATCTGTCCAGTGTAATATTTTCATGGTCCAGACCAGCCCTACCAATGGTTTGTAGTCTAACTAATCATGGCTCATCAGTTTCCAATATATGGTGCGTAAGAGTTTTTCCTGATTCTATTCTACCGGGGTGCCTAGTGAAACTTTCAAGGATCACATTTTTTTTTGTTTTTCCCTTATTTAATGTTAACAATTGGGTTTTTTCTGTCAATAATACTCATCGTAATAGCCTTGCATATTGTGATTGGTCTTCCCACAATAAGCACTCTTTTGAGTGCTGCATTAGCAGAAATATGTCTATTTTGCTTTTGAGGTTTGGAAACAATATGTTTTGCCTTTCAGAAGCTTAGATTAGAATTATGGCATCCAAGTGGACCTCATTTTGTTACTCATTCTGAATTTATTAAGTACAGTGAAAATTCTGTCAAAATCCTACTAAAAGCGGGAACCCTGGTGACAGGCAACTTTTTTTGTTGTGACATCCTATCATCTTTTAGCCCTAAAACTCCACAGGGTAAATGAGAGAAATAGTACATTTCATTTGACACCAATATTTTTACCACTTCTGGTAAAATCTGTGGTCCTGGGACTATTGGCGATTAGGCTGCTGTGGACCTTTAATTTCCAACACATAATTGACCTTGCATCAGGCATACCTTCAAGATGCATCTCTGGTTACTGGGGATGTGATTGAGTTTTGTGAAAAATCCTGAATGTGGAAAAAAATTCTGAAAAACAGTGTCAAATTGACCTAAAATGCTTAAAATCTGCCTGAAATTAAAGTTGTGGAAATTTTGAAAATACAAAAATCCTGAATAATCACACCTCTGCTACAAAGATTTTTAGTCCAGCAAACAAACAAAACTGCAAACCTCATCCCACTATGAGCTAGTAAAATCTCAATTCCCTTGGCACAGTTCAGTAGATTTCATTCACCAATGTATTTAGAAAATACACCTTCTGGTTTTTGGGTATGATATATGATACCCAAATCACACAAGCTCGGTTCATGTCAGTGTATGTACAAGTACAACCCACTGAACTGTGTCCTTGGTGGATGAGCATGTTGTAATTACCTAGATGCACAGTCTGGAGCCAAAATCGTCAAGCAGCACTTCTTGTACATGCCTTTAAAATAACCTACGACTACAGCCTTAATTGCTTGGTAACAATTCATCAATAATGCACCTCTCCAATTTAAAACACAGCAAGGGTGAATCCCTACGTCTCTACTTTGTTTTCATGGAGCGCGATGTACATAATAAGAAATACATCATTAGTGAGACAACGAAGGAGCTTTTAAAATGGACGATATGTCATTATTTTTGGAGATGTCGCTTCTTGGCGAAAAACAATCATGCAATCGAGTGTTTGTCAATTTTGCATGCTTAAAGCAATACTACCAGATTTTATACAGCACACATATTCAGTTTTATGTTGAAATTTCCACTCGTGAACAAACAACGTTATTTAAGCACTTTTTTCCATACACTAACCCTAGCCCAGCTAAATCTCACCAAAACTCACTGTGTTAATTGAGAAAAATGCACTAAGTCCAGAAAGTAGCGATGACGTCATCAAACCAAGACTCATATGGGCACGAAATCGCTGGCCGGGCCAGCAACACCGCCGTAGCGTGCTATCCCGGGTCATGGGGCTGGGGTCCGAAGGGCCCTGGGTTCGAATCCCACCCGAATTTGGGACTTTTCTTGTTCCCCTCTTCCCTCACTCCTTCAGTTCCTCCCGGGAGATAGGCTAGAAACTGACGTCAGGGTTAGGCTTATGTCGCCAACCTAAAGCCAACTTTTGCTTTTTTACGCATTTCAAAATCCTGATTAGCTGCATTAAGATGATGGTGACAGCTCTCGCTCTCTCTGCTCTAAGAACAAAACAGAACTATTTGAACCATATTATAAGAACTCAAACAAACAAAAATATGCTGATAAGGCAAAAGAAAAGTTTGTTTCCAGTAGGCCGCCCGCATTTTTATTTTGGAGTCATTTTTTACCGCACTTCATTTTTTATTTGATTTACTGCAAAATTTTGCATTTGTTTGAACAAAAATGCCTCAGAGATTCATTTAAAAACAAAATTGTAAGTAATCCCAAATCAATATTTTTGTTTTTATAAACTAATACTGTTTTGACTTGATATGTGAACCATTTGGAGCCTTTACTTTGGAGAAATCCCTTTTCAAAAACATTTTTTATAAAAATATCAAAAGTGCTTTTTCGCTTTAGGTTTTTGGACTAAACTTAACTGGAAACAAACTTGCCTTGTTTTGGGGGGCTTTAATTAGAATCAATTAAAGGTAATAATGTCAAATCTATGAATATATGCTTCCCCCGGTAGATGCTAATTTAATGGGTAAAATTTGTAGGGCCAAAGTAATGAGAAGTTCACCTAATTTTGGAACTCCTAAATTAATATCTTTACAGAGGCATAAGTACTTACTTGCTTTAAAATTCATACAATGAAAAAATGCACACTTCACCGAGGGTGTGGAAAGAATTGTATTTTAATCACCCTCCACCATTAGGATAGATTTGAATCAAATGCACTTGAACATTAAATATACATGAGATCCCTCTTCAAGTGTGAGACTGCATCCATTGGTCTCAATTTTTAAAAAGTGCATAATTAAATGAAGGAGAATTGCACACACACAAGTCATATTCAAGGCCCTAATTGCACACCTTGAAAATTTCAATCTTTTAAATATGTCCATTTCTATAATTTATCTATATGTATACTACTTAAAATACATCGGTTCCCTCAGACCGCTGTGTCGCCTGCCATCGCGATTAGTGAATGATAAGCCTAACATACCTTTGACCTTGGTATGTGAACCTTGACCTCATCAACCAATGATGGAATCCCATGTTGCACCTATGATTCAAGTTGGTTCAATTGAACTCAACTTTTCAATTTCAAATGAGGTCAATTTTACATTTCAAACCAGCTATTTTACAACTTGACCTCACATGACCTTTGACCTTGGCATGTGACCTTTGACCTCATCAAAAAATGGGGGATGCCATGTTGCACCTGTAATCCAAGTTTGGTTTAAATCCATCAAAGTATGAGGATATTACAGGCAAATGTTAACCCTTTTTCACAATAGACAACAGACATCAACAACAACAGACTACAGTGGACAAAGTGATCCCAATGTGTCTTCCTGCCTAAGGGGGCCAAAGTTTTGCACGAAGGTAGGAGGACAGTCTGACGTTTGTTATCAGGGTTTCAGTGTGGCCCAAAATTTCAAAGGTCATCTAGAGGTCAATTTAAATAGAAATGCCCTATGACTACCAAATTTGGTCAAAAAGACCAATGACCTGAGCACAGAGCAAATCTGAGGTCAAAGGTCACACACAAATCAAAGGTCACACACAGAGGGAAATGCACAAGTTTCAGAAATGATTTTGATGTTTCAATTTTTAAACAATCAGGGTACATTTGAATACAATAAGGTATTTTGAATAATATTCATAAACATTTAGTATGAGATAGAGAATTTGATTGGATACTGACCATGCACTGAAATATATGCGGTGTGTTTAAAAAGTGTACACGTGACATTGGATTCATTCATTTAAAGTGACAGGAGGAGATTTTTTGAGAATTCAAATTTGTCATAAATTGCACTTGATCGGTTGTAAATCACCTACCGATAACGTTTCAAAGGCGTATTGGACAAACAAGTACAAAAGAAAACCGCAAACTTTGTTTGAACTAGCCCGCTATCGTAATCGTCCCAATAGAAAACATGCTTTGATTTTCTGTCGTGCATGACAGAAATACTAAATCATCATCTTACTACATAAAGATGGTATATTTGGCTTATTCACTTCAGGTGTGATCTAATACATTAGTAAGAATTCCAATGCAAAAAAAAACAAGGTTCGAAAAAAAATGGGGGCACTTTTTCTGAAAATGTCCTCATGTCTCTTTAATGGGTGGGTGGGTGTGTGCGTGCGTGCAATTTTCCACATTTTCATTGGTACATTTTTCATGGTTTATTCAGATTTTTAATAAAAATGTCCTCTAAATAAGGTCAATGCCTCCATACTTCTATCTTCTCCTGCATTAGCAAAAATCAATGCACTCGCATCAGTTTGACAAAATTTATCCTGGCATGCACCCCCGCAGGAATTGTTCAATTGTACCATTATTCATCGGCAAACTGAGAGTGTGTGCACTGATTATATAACCACCCAAAATGTTCATGCAGGTACATGAAATTCATCAGCATAAGTGAGTAATCAAAAAGTGAGAGACATCACACTGAAAGCTGTAACCTTTCCAAGGAACTCATTTAAATATGTCATTAGCATAGCAAGGTGTAGTAATTGCTTTGGCACAGGTAACTCACACCTAAATGTATCATTAGCACAGAGAGGTACACACTTAAGTGAAGTCTCTGCATGTTTTAGATTGTGCAACCTTGAAACGCATGCACTGCTTGTCCTCTGAATCACAGCATAATTTGCACGCAAGTAAAACAAGTACAAGTATACTATTGCGCATACACAGCCGCTTTTATGAAGTCATAGTTAACTGAGAGAAAAAGGAAGTACAGTATTTTGAAATACAATTCTTGGTATATTTACATTATAACCCTTTGCACCTACTCTGCAGTGGAAGAGCATGGTCTAGTAGTTAGGGTGCTTGTCTGTGCTGCAAATTTACCAAAATTCATGGGTTCGAATCCAGGTGACGACACTTGCTGGGATTTAAACAGGTACTCAATTCTGGATTTGATCTGTACACCAACTATTGATTAAAGGCAGAATACTGCTATCCTCCATGGTTCACTTGGAATTGGGCAAATGAATCATGAAAGCATTCCTTCCTTCAGAAGGGACGTTAATCCATCGACCCTGTGCAGAGAGAGAGAGAGTCACAACTGTATGTACATTGCAGTCAGTTTCGATTAAGAGTAGGGTGAAAACCCCTGACTGTTCCCAATCTGCCCCAGCCTAAAAGTGGGCCATGTTTGGACCGTCTGTATCATGTATACACACGGCCCGGATCAGCTTTTTCAGCTGAATAAATCCTGACACCACCACAAGCCATTACCAACGATTTGTGGATATGTTTAGAAGAAGACCAACTGTCCTTAAAGCGGCACTGGCACATTTTCACAAAAATATAAAGTTTCTTCAATTTGCTCTCAAATGATAGTCCGGGCCATTGAAAGAACAGAGATATATTTTACACATAAAAATAACATACCCCAAAACAGCTAGGGACATTGATATGAGGATAAAGACATCCAGGTAATTTGTAGGCCAACTTTTAAGTTTTCCATAACTTTAATCAACAAATGTGTATATTACATGAACATTTTTGACTCGTACTCACTGATATTAAAACCACAAAGGTTATAGACCGATCAAACGGTGTGCATAGCGTGGGAAACATGCATACGGCATGCGTGTTCTTGTGTTAAACGCCATTTCGTCATCTGCTGAATTTAGCGTCGCCGGCGACGCTAAATTATAAAATCGTTCTGTTTACCCATAAGGAAGCTGATTTGGTCTTAATCATTTCGGGGGAGGGCTTTTGTATATAAAAGCCTTACAACCATGCAAAAATATTGATTTTGAAAAATCTTGAGGGCACACTATTTTTCAAATGTGCCATTGTCTCTTTAAAGCATATACTACATTTGTAAATCCCACATAAGCATATTTTGTACTTGCTGTAGATGTTTCTGTTGTTTCATTTATACTCACTGTGTATTTTACTTTAATCTGTATTTATGTGAATTAGTATTTTTTCTTATTGAGTTTTATGTGTCTAAGTTGATTCTGTATATGTATAATGTGTATATATTGCCAGGGCCGTCCTTGGAAATCAGTGGTCTTTGTCACTGAAGGGGTGTACCCTGCTTAAAGAAAGTTTTTAAATAAATAAATCATGTGCTTTATTCCTAAACAGAATAAAGCATGAGTAGCTTCTATGAAGTTTTTTTCCTCCATATGTATGCTCCAGGTTATCTTGTCCTGGAGATAAATAATCTGAAAAATATATTCTAAGTCAATTTGAAATTGCTTCCAGGCCCTTGGCATATGCCTCCTGGACAGTACAGAATTCTCTCCACTGCTCGGGATTGTGCTCATATATGCTCCTGGGCTATGACTTAAGAATATTTTTCCAGATTACCTAGTTTTCCGGGAACATATGCTCCACCCATGTGATCCTGACAATATGCTCCTGGAGCATAATTTCAAGTTTAAAATCTCAATTAGGCGCACAGGTGGAGGAGATTAATAAAATTAAAAATGCCCAATTCATCTATCGAAGATTAACGTCAATCACATTAACTTGAAAGAGTGCAATTTCAAATTGTAACCACAACGATTACAGTCCAAGTAGTTTATACACCACTGTAACGAACTAGAACTGCTGTAATTTTTTAACTCCTTGTTCCTGTAAAATCTACTTGCTAATTTTCCCAAAAATTTGCATGAAGCCTGCAAAACTGGGGCAGATGCAATAACAATGCAGCTGTCTCCGTATTAATACTATACTCATAACTCGCCCACACCACTACTAATGCTATCGAGTGGCTCTTCACCTTGGGCTTCTGAATTTTGCATATACCCTGTAAATCAACCACATGTCTATTAGCTTAAATTGTTTTAAATAACAAAATAAACACTAGGTTTACATGTAACTATATACCAGTATTCAATATTCCCCAGAAGTTATGAAATTTATTCAATTCAAGGTAGGTTTCATACTGCCTCATTTATTCCAAACATTTCCCAGAAACTTTTATCAATTTGTTATTAACCCCCCACTCCCCCCCCCACACAAATACCACACTGTAACCCACAAAATACCAGCAATCATGGTATTGTGGGGATTCATGCGTTCCTGTAGCACATTCTGAAAGGTAGTCTAACTTAAGACCTGGGTATAAACCAGGGTTAGTCCTACATGAGTGGACTTTTTTCCTTTCAAAATACTGTGAAAGTTAAATGTAACGGTTGAGAAAATTCTGCATGATGACCCATCCATGAGGAATTTTCTTACCCATTACAGCACATTTTTAGAGTATGTTGGAAGGGAAAAAGATCCACTCATGTAGGACTAACCCTGGTTTAAACCCAAGTCTAAAGTTAAGACTCCCTTTCAGAATACCAGCCTATATATTTACAGAGAAACTACACAATTCCCCTTAGTATTTGGTGATTTAGGATTCCAATGATAGTGATATTTAGGAGTTTCTTATGAAATTAGGGATGGAGTGTTAGTGATCGCCATAGCCAAGTAGCAGTGTAACAGAATTTAACTATTGGTTAGTGTTAAAGGGGCCATTTCTTGATCACTAATAGCCTCGTCCCCAGAACCCCAGATTTTACCGAAAGTGATCAAAATTTTTCTCATTTACCCTGTGAAACTTAGCTCTAAAGGATGTTTAGTTAAAAGCAAAAATGTGTCCCATTTTGGCTGATCAATATTAATTTTACAAAGTTCTCTATGGGCTAGCTTACAATAACACGTTTTTAGCTCTCACATCAAAACGGATTGAAATACCGGCACAAAACTTTATAGATGGGTTTGGGGTCAAGGCCATTCTATCAAGATAAAAACTCCATCAAACACCATCCTTACCACCATTATCATCACCAATGTTAACATCATCACCATGACCCATCCTCCATCACCTCATCTTCCTGCTCCTTTTTCTACTCATCCTCCTCAACCACTCCTTATTCTCATCACCATCCTTACCACCATTGTCATCACCAATGTTAACATCATCATCATCACCATGACCCATCCTCTACCACCAGTCCACCACCTCCTCCTTTTTCTTTTCCTCCTCCTTCTCGACCTCATCAGTAAAAATTGTAGCCTGTAGTTAACTGCATAACATTTAAAAAAGTATATTGCCCAAAGGAAAAAAAAATCCAGGTCAGCTCAGTCTGCACTGGGAAAGGGAACGGTCTAAAATTCATGAACTCAGAATGATATATAAATCTTTAATAACAAGATTAGAGAATCACAACTGGGGAGAAAACCATGGGATTTGAAGTCTTTTGAGAGATCTCCAAAAATAGCAGTATCAAAGCTTAGCTCTGAATATTCTTCCAAACACCTTGATTCATTCCCAGCAACAACCATACTCCTTCCATCCCCTTCCTCAGTCAAGGGTGTGAGTCAGGGAATCCACTGATCAAAACCTATGAAAATGCTGAAAATACTATCAAATTCATACAATTTCCTATATTTTCACACTGTGATGAAAAAATCTGAAATAAGATTTTAATCTGGGATTTCACAGCCCCGTCAGTTTCCCCCTTCATCTTCCATGTTCTTGCCATTAGCATTTTCTGTTTTGAGTTTATGTACTTAAAGCAATAACAGCACATTTTTTTAAGAGCGCCCCCAATTTTCCGGATATTTTGAGATTTGTGCACAATAGCATTGGTAATTGACTAGTAAACAATACCTGTGAATGGTAGAGCTCAACATTCTCTATGTGTCGCAAAAGAAGGAATTTTGTAATTAGAATAATTAATATCGGAGATCTCCAATAATAATTCAACAGCTGCTGGAAATTGTGCCATGTACATGTCTACGCTCATCCATTAGTTGTTCCATCGGTTCAGGAAAGTCAAGTTAGAGGTCATTTTTGTGAGGTGGCACTATTTCATCATGGACGGACCAAAATTTTGCATTTATTGCTCTGTCAATAAATTACAATCAGGGATCCCGATTCTAATTACAAAGTCGCTTCTTTTATGACAAATACACATTTGTGAGCATTTACTCGCCAACACAACTGTGCAAAAATCACAAATTTTGAAAACTGGGGGCACTCTTCAAAAAATATGCTGTTATTGCTTTGAGTATTTTGATTTGAATTTTCTTTTCTTTTCTTTGTTAACTTGATTGTTATTTTACTTTCCATCATTTCAAATTAGAAACAGTTCAGTTTCTCATTCATCTTCCGTGTTCTTTCCATTACCATTTCTTTTTATTTTGAGTTTATTTACTTAATTGAGTATTTTGGTTAGAATTTCTTTTTCTTTTCTTTGTTGACTTAATTATCATTTCATTTCCATCATTTTAAATTAGAAACAGTTCCGGTAATGTTTGTCCTCTGTAACACTTCGCTGCTGCTTTTTTGTCTGCAATTCTCAGGTGGAAATGAAGAGCTAGACTTCAAAACCCCAGCAATTACCATTCACGTATGAATGATCAGCTTGTGGTTATTTACCAACTGGAAACTATTACAACCCATAGTACATTTCATTTACAGAATATGGTTCTTTTCATGTGTGTAGCAATTCATGTGTAACTTAATGATACATCCATTCAAAAGTAAATGGGGTAGGACTCAAGAGAAATAACAGCATGATTAATCTTGATAAGCTTGATCTACTACAATGCATTCAGTGTAACCTGAACCTTATCCTTTGCCAGACTGTCTGTCAAAATAGATGCTTCATCTGTTGGAAAATGCACTCTAGCATGTGATAAATTTAAGGAGGAAAGAATTTTGTATTGTTCCACCACCCTATGAATTTGGCAGACTCAACAGAATAAACTTCATGTTGAAGGATGTGGTGGCAGAATACTAAATTCATCCCTTTAAGGAGATTTGAACACCCTTCCCTTTGCACATTGCACTTGAAGTGAGGGCACTCTTCATTCTTTCATGAATATTCAGTGTAATTTGCTCAAATATAATTATTGTTTCATAATTGTCACTGGAAGTGAGAGCACTATAATAAAAGTGAAAATTTGTTGTGAAATACAATATGCTCATCAACAAGGACAAAGTTCAGTATCCTGTACAGGTATATACTAACATGACCTGATCTTGTGTATTCTAGGTATCATAAATCATCCTAAAAAACCAGGGGATATACTGGGGAATGAAAGTTACTGAACTGTGCCATGGGAACTGGCTCATATTGTGAGAGAGTAAATATATTCTTCCTTACCTTTGGTGAGTGCATGGATGCCCATCTTCACTTGCGAGAAATTCCCGCTGCCTAGTTCCCCTCGTATTCTATAGAAAGCTATTCGTTTCCCTAGCGTTATATCCTTGAGTACTCTTGCATCGTTATTCAGTTCAGTCGTTAGTTTTTCGTAGGCCGTCAGCCTCCTGACGGGCTGCGTCTGTTCCGCGCCGGCAAAGTTATCATTGGGCAGCGACCGCTGGCTGCTGGTGCCCGTCGTAGAGTTTGCCGTGGGCGTGGCACAGTGACGGGGTGTTTCGGAGAGGCGACTCTGTTGGCTTTGCTGGCTCTGTTGGCTGTGTCGCTTCCCGCTGGAGCTTCTTCCCCCAGGAGTCGACATGGTCTCGTCTTGACGTCCCATCCGTCGTTGTTTGGACTGAGTGTTAGAATATCCGACTGTGGATTGTCATCATTGCACATGAGAGTGGACAGCCTGGATTACTGTGAAGAGAGCAAAGATTAACAAATTAGAAATAGTAATATGATTTAAACCTTTGATCACAACCCATTGTAGAGCGTGTGTGGTCCAGTGGAAAAGTGCAAGACTCGTGATCATTAGAGCGTGAGTTCGAGCCCCGCCGTGGCCAACGTGTTTGTGTCCCTGGGCAAGATACTTAATCTCAATTGCCTCGCCAACCCAAGCGAAATCTGGGGAGCTGTCATGTTATGGGGGATATTACAATCTAGGTGCTGATAGGGATGTGCGCTTGGCCGGCAGCCACCTAGATGAAGTGAAATGATTGTGACGATTTCCTAATGGCGGCATAATAATAATATAGGCAACAGCGCTTGGAGACTGTTTACAGTGATAAAGCACTTTATAAAAAACCAATTATTATTATTATTATTATTTATTATCCCTCAGAGGTATATTACCCAACAATGATTTACCACTCTACTGGAAGTATCCCTTGAAACTGACCAAGGTGGATTTCACAAAGACTTACGATGCACCGTAAACAGAGGGTGTTTTGAACCAATCCCATAATGCATTGCAACATGCCTATACGGTACTGTACAAAATGCATGTCAGTACTTAGGGACAAAAAGTGTTCAAGAAGTTAGAGCACCACAAAATATTTCATAATCATGCTATAAATTCCCTAAGTACTAATGCTTTGGGGGCTAAAATGGGTGTTTTATATGTTAAGAATAGGATTTTGGTGGGATCACATGACCCTACTGAGGTGAAATTTCCTAAAACTGGTGCATTGTGGGATTGACTCAATACACCCTCTGGGGATTATTATTATCAGTAATTTACGATGTATCTGCTTACGATTGGTCTACAATGCGCGCAAGTCTATTGTAAAATTCCATCCCCATGACGGCTTGGGACAGTCGGGTGCCACCTTACTCTTCTCAAAACTGACTGTGAATACATGTACAGGTGTGAATCTCTGTACATAGGACCGACAGCTTAATGTCCCCTCCAAAGGACAGGATATTCTTGTGGTTGATTTCCCCATGTCAAAGTGAACCACGGGGAAACGGAACTCTAGTTTTAAGGGGGGAAAATTATTATTTTACTTTTTGGGGGCAATGACCCCCATAAAATGGGTTCCTATGGGACTAATGAAAATATTCTAGTTCATTGTGGAGCCCAGTTTATATGCTCTAATTTGCTTTTTATCCCATCTCCATAGGATAAATCGTTTTTGAGAAATCAGGGTGCAAGCGATGTCATATCGTAAAAATTCACTTTTGAGATATCGGCAATTTAGTCTAGAAACACTGCTTTTTTTAGGTTTTTGTATATTTTAGAAATGCTATTTTACTTTTCTGATGATTTAGAAATTAAGTACTTGAATTTTCACAAATAATGGTGAAAATTAGAGATCAATAGCTAAATTACTTCTTGAGATATGTATTTTTAAAGTGGAAAATATTAAATATCGCAGCTTGAGAAAACAATAAAATACATAAGAATTATTATAAGTAATTTTGACTCACGAAGCCACCTTTTTTGCCATAACTTTTGAACGGACGCTCCGATTGTTGTCAAACAAAAAGCAATAAAAAGGTAATTTTTCACTTAATTTAAATTTGAAGTTGTTATTTTTAGCCCCCAAAAGGGGTCTTTCCCCCTTAATCAATATTCCTTATCTGGTTGCTCGGAACATCACAAAATTCCCAACAGATTAAATCAGCCAGTGTCTCTGCTTTTAATATCTATAAATTTTAATGTGAATTACTAAATACACACACACACCTTTGTAATAAGACTATACTCTTGTCTGAATTTCATGTAAATTTTATGAGCTCAGTTTTCCTGAACTTATTCGCGTGAGTCAAAGTGTTTCACAAAGGTACTTAAATTTACCTTGTCGATTTTCTTAATTCAAATATTAACTTTACTTTTGAATTTTGATTTCAAAGCTGCACACTCCAGGTTCTTATGAATTTACAATGATATGGTCACAGTATACGGTATTATCTTAATTCAAATATTAACTTTACTTTGAATTTTGATTTCAGAGCTGCAAATGATTTCTTATCAATTTACATTGAAATTAAAAGATCTCAGTGCCAGGTCTTTTGCCCAGTATTTATTTTTTTTACTGATTTTCTCAACTTGAGCAAAGTTTTAATATTTAAAAAAAAATGAAAATAGATGGTTCTTGAACCAAGAGTCTTGCCCTACATCACAAGTAAAAATCAGTGCACCTTTAATTAATTAAAGGTGCAACAAGAGATTTCACATAACAGGTGTCCCTAAAAAATGTGAAAATTCTGATTTTTGCACTAATGTAACTACAGTTTTTTATCAAAAATATCCCCATGTGAAAGGATTAAGCTGAGAACCATTTCTTTGGTACAAAAATAGTGAAATTTCCAATTTCAATAAGCCTATTAAATGGGGAGCTGTTAGGGGTAGTCATACTGTGCGCCGTTATAATTGGCTGCCGAATTTTCAATATGTGAAAATGTGATATATCCTTGTGACACCTGAATAAATGTAAAGCGCTTTGAGACATTGTGTAAAGTGCTATATAAATACTTGCATTCATTTATTTATTTATATTGAAATTAAGCAAATAAAAATCACCTTTTGTTTTCACTTTCAAGGCATTTCTGTAGCCAAATACAAGGTAAGAAATCTATTTGGAGTCTTACCTTAGATAAGAAATGACTACATCTGACACATATGGATGCACCAGAATCTGTTGTTGCACCTTTAATTTAAGTAATAATTTGGAAATGTGGAAACTTTAACCAAATTGCAAAAATTTAACGAAAATTATCGGACATACATAGTGATTTCTTAGTCTTGGTTTTAGCATGCTCAGAGACAAGACAAAAAGTGAAGCATGATGCTTTAAAGGTGCTTGTTCCGATTTATGTCTATTGTGTGCTCTACTTTATATAAGAGCCTGGCACTTGCACATATGCCCCATCAAGTACCGTGGAAAACAAACTTGCAGTTTTGATGGTGGAAGCAATAATGCATATTGCAAGCCTTATTCAATACTGTGCTAATATTGATGGTTAACCTAATTTGGCGGTTTTTTTGTTTATCTTGGCAATGAAATGGATTTGAGGGCTCAAATTTCAGGAAGACAATGAGAAAAATACGGCCTTTCATCTAATATCAAAATTGCTACTACTTCCGGGTAAATCAGGGGGGTCCCAAAGACGATCGGAACACGCACCTTTAATTCTTGCTCGCACTTATATTACAAATGTTTCTAAATAGACAAAAACACCTACGCAAACATGTACACCCACATACATACAAACCTTAGTAACACAGAATATTACACTCAGTATTCACACTTCACTTTTGATCAAAAAAAGTTCAGGTTTGTGACGGTTGGATCCACCGAAGTTGTTAAAATTACAAAATGTAGCCATAAATACTGATTTACAATTGGCATAAGAAAGAGGCTACATGAATACAAATGAGCTACCTTCTCAAGTGATCTGGCACTGTTTTAACTTTATGATCATGTTATACTATCCTTTTCTTAGGTTGTACTCTGCAATTTAAGACATGAACCCGATTATACTAGTGGGATTTTATTTTAATGGTGATAGAAACTGTAATAGGTAGAACAATTGAAATAATTTTCACACTTAAAGGGGGATGACCCAATTCAATTATAAAAAGTTTTTCATTTTAAATACATGACCTTAACCCCAATATCCCATCTGAAAAATTTTGTGCCGATATTTCTATCTATTTTGATATGAGAGCTAAAATATGATTTTGTACATTCTGTAGAGTTCTGCATGAAATTAATATTGGTTGACTAAAGTGGAACACATTTTTGTTCATATCATCCTAACTAAAGGTCTTTTAGCCCTAAGATTTCATAGAGTAAATAAGAAAAACTGTACATTTCTTCAAATGCCAATATTTTGACCACTTCCAGTAAATGGCTTTATGGCTTCCACAGTTTTTTTAAAAGCACCCTCAATTTAAAAAAAAAATGAGATTTTGTGCAGAGTTCCAATTGTAATTGGCTAGTAAACAATACTTCAAAAACGTCATTCCAATATGACCAGGAAATGGCATCATGTATGTGTTAATGCTCATCCATTAGCTGTTTTGTTTGTTTTGTTAGTTTGCGCAAGTTAGGATCATTTTCACGAGATTGTGTATTTCATAATGGGCAGGCAGAAATTTCATGTTTCCAAAGCTGCCATTGAATTACTTGTCACTGAAAAGACTCAGAGGCCAGCAGTTGTAATCAGGAGCTATACAGTATAGTTATAGCTAGTTTTAATCTACAATAATGGTAGATTTGAGCTGTACATATTGCCAGGATTTATAATATATTGGATGCCGCCGGAGCTTGATAGCTTAATTGTCTGATGTTGTCTTTTAAGCCAAAAGAGCTTCAGTTTTTGGAATCAAAACTTGGATTCCAGTTTGTGGTCCTATATGAGGACATTAGCGACAGACTGATGGTGGTAGAATACCTGGATTGTATTGCAGAATATTAGTGTCGTCGAGGGAAAACCCGTCGTCTTGAACTGCTGGACAAAATTACCTTCAAGACTCAGAAGATTCGCATGGAATATACAATGGATATTTATATGAACTCATGCGCTGTCATTTTGAAGTCTTCGCTGTGAGGACATCTTCGTTGAACTGCAACGCTTCTGTCAACTTGGGATATTTGTGGACTCTAATAAGTATATCTTTAATTATTGTGTGTAATTTTAATATATGCAATATTGTTTTTGGACATACCAAATACTTGAACAAAACCAATTAAAAATCATTAAATCTGTGTTATATTATAAAATTCAGATCACTTGTGCACAAGGCTCATTTATTTGTGTTTGAAAGATATTTCTGACCTTTGACGTCTACGTGACGTCATAACAACATGCACACTTTTAAGCATTACCCAGAAGGTGTAATGAGTCAATCCATGATGCACCAGTTTTGGGAAATTTCACCTCAATAGGGTCATATCATTTTAACCCACAAAGCATTAGTACTTAAGGAATATTTAGCATGATCATGAAATGTCTTGTGGTTCTGAAACTTTAGGAACACTTTTTTATTCACAAGTACTGACATGTGTTTAGTACATTATAGTATAGGAACATTGTAATGCATTATGGGATTGGTTCAAAACACCTTCTGAGCATTACCATTCACAGATAAAGTTTTTATACTGGACAAATTACCAACACAACTGTGCATAAATTTCACAAATTTGAAAATTGGTGGTGCTCTTCAAAAAATGTGTTATCATTGCTTTGAACCAATCCCAAAATGCACTGCAATATTGGCAAATATGTCGTATAACCCTGTGTATAACCAAACGTTTGCTGTTAGACCTCAAGTGGTTAATAGCTGTTGTACATGCATGAGCCAATAACAACACATCTTCAATGTTCCAGTTTGTTGTGCATAATTTGTTAACAGAACCTTGAAAAGTGCATCAACTGACTGACTATATCTAAAAGGGCATCAATTGACTGTCTGATTGCATGTGTAGACATACTGTTCTAAAGATAACAGCAAAATCTGCAAAAGGGTTTTTCCCTTACAGCAGCAGCTAGCATGTATGGGGTGTACTTAGCAAAAAAGGTGTGGGATTTGATTATATATAACAGGGGATCTCAATAGGCAGCACACAGGCCATTTTTGGCCCCCGACTTGCTCTAAAATATAAAGGGAAACAAAAGAAATTCAGGTGTATTTGGCCCTAGTAGGGAACTTTCAAATGTGTTCGGCATTCTCCGGCCCTTCAGTTAATATAATTGAGAACCCCTGATATATAAAAATAACCCCCAAAACAATGAATGAACAACAAAACAAACAAATATATGAACAGAGAACTGAAACCATTCTGGTATTAAAGGTTGACTGAACGATTTCCTGAAAGGGCATCCTCAATTTTCAAACAAATCATGTTTTTTGCATATCCTTGTCCATATACTATACTGAAATAACTGAGCTTAAATCGAAGTTCTTCATACAGAGAAAATCACAACTTTGCTATAAAATTCCGGATCTGGAATCCTATGGCACTGCTATTCTGTATGTTACTGCATGAAAAATGGACAATCTGATTCATCTTTAACTTTGGAATTAAGCATTAGACTGTCGTGAGACAGGTTAGTTTTACCCTACTGATTACAGGTCGGCGTTACGGCAATTCTGCTCAGTATGAGAGGAACCACAGATTCAGACCGTTGGTACACGTGCTTGTTCGAGAGGACAGTGGTGCGAAGCTACCATCTGAGGGATTACGGCTGAAAGCCTCTTAAGATTGACTTTCAACCTCCAGAATCCCGGCTGGTACGCGTCGACACCACCGGCGTTCCGCTAGCGAGGTAGGCCCGGGGCACTACGCGCACCCCCTTTCAAGGTAGAAGGGCCCGTGTTCGCGAACCTGGGACGCAGCGGCGGTAGCCCCGAACTGTCCGCTGTTCCCACGCGGCATCAAGTCCGCCTTGGAGAGGAACGCCAAATCGAGTGACTATCTTTAGTTCTAGATGACTATTTTCAATTACTACACACAGAAAATTATATTTCCAAATCTCTGAGTCAGCCTTTAAAGGCTACTTGGGGTAAAGGTTTCACAGTCCACAATGCATGCTTCAACTTGGGAGATTTACAGAATACCATTGTCAAATAAACAATGCAAGAACTCTTGGTCGACACCCACCCTGGTGACGCTCATATATACATGTGGTATGAGCTTAGTTGAGCCACTGCCTATTATCATGAACAATATCCAATTAAAGAAGGCAATCTGGGGTTCAGAGTGGTTTCTTCCTAAGAGGTACCTGAAAGGCTCTGTGAGTGCAAGAAGGTTGTAAGTGCAATAGCTGCTATTTGTCAGAAATTCCCATCAAAAATACTATTATGCCAAGTCATTGGTCAGTGGCTCTTGAAATGGTTCTTCAGGGAACTCGTCACCTGAAGAACCATTTCAAGAGCCACTAACTCAAGGATAGACAAATTAAGTTATCCTAATACAAGGCAGCACACAGATGTATCACACAGCAGCCCTTGCACATATGACCTTCTTGCACTCACACAATGAACTGGGGTTCTCAGGGGCTTCTTCCTGAAAGGCAAGGAAAGGCACTTCTTTCATTTCACTAAGTTCCCGAGAGGCACTAATAAGCAAACAAAAAGCCCTATGAATGCTTCTGTGGTAGGTTAGGGTAAAGCCATATTTCCACATCATGTTCATATGGGCAAAAACGAGGGATGAATTCAGTATTCTGCCGCCACATCCTTCAACATGCAGTTTATTCCGTTGAGGCTGCCAAATTCATAGGGTGGTGGCACAATACTAAATTCTTTCCAAAAAACGAAAAACGTTCACGGGTAAGCAAACATCAGCTTGACCAAAACCAGATTTGCTCCCGAAATCAATAGTGGCGAGACTATGGCATTACATCTTAAGTGGCTTTCTATGGTGCGCTGAATTTCCAACATGCTTTCTTTCATAACAGACCTTGAGTATAGATTTCTGTAGACTGCAAACTGCACCAATGCATGACCCGAGATCTCCGGTATCGCAATGCCGAGGTGCTCATTACAAGCTTAATGGAAAGGTGGCGATATAGTGTTGCCTCGTCTTAAATTAAACCCCATTATGATGATGTAAAGATAATTGCATCCCAACCAATATGTAATCGTCTTGGATTACCTAGAATGTTAGGGTAGAGCATCGGTATCTGCAACAAGACACTCTCACTTAGTCCTCGTTGTCCCTTGAGAAGGATGTTCACATTGGAAATGTATTAACTTTCGGGGGATGATCATAAGATTTACATCAATTATAACATACTCTAACAGCCTCACTTTTCTCAGCAAAGTTCAGTACACCATATTCATTATTGAACTGAGATTACTGACCCAGGCTATGGAGTTCGTAGGGATGATTGTGACTTACAAAATGTCAGTGTATATTTGATCCAAGTTTTTAAGGTGGTGGTGGTGTCTATTACTTGAGTAATTATTGGAAATGGTTCATCAAGTTAAGTTGGACCTGGCTTCTTATGCACAAATTTGACGCTACAATCTTCTCGCACACCTGCACATGAACACTTATTTTCGTATGGTATATACTTTTGGGGACATCACCAAGGACAAAAGATTTCCTTCTGAGGATCTTTGTTTCAAATTGTTTGTAAGAATTTCTTTTGTGCTAGATCCTCAGAACTGTATGTCATACAAGTACATGTGCACACATTTGCGGCAGTGGTTCAAATCCGGCCAAGCGTATCTGGGATAGTCCAATCGGAAATCAATCCCTTTGGCTGGTATTCTGAAAGGGAGTCTAACTTTTAGACCCAGGTTTTAACCAGGGTTAGTCCTACAAGAGTGGACCTTTTTCCTTCCAACATACTCTAAAAATGTGCTGTAAAGGGAGAGAAAATTTCTCATGGATGCCAGCCCATCCATGAGGAATTTTCTTATCCGTTGAATTTAACTTTCACAGTATTTTGAAAGGAAAAAAAGTCCACTCATGTAGGACTAACCCTGGTTTAATTTAAACCCAGGTCTATAAGTTAGACTCCCTTTCAGAATACCAGCCAAAACCTGTTACAGCAAGAGACTCGCATACAAAAACACTGCAGTTGAAATTTGAGCAAAAACATGGAAATAACTGCAATCTTGTGTGGCCTTGAACATCTACTGCTACCCTCAATCTGGTCAGAGGACGATGAACCACCATCAACTCCCATTGTCCAGAGCAAACGTCTACTGGTTCTATGACATCCCACACCAATGCACTATTGAGCTCATGTCTCACCCTCTCAATTCAACCATCCCACATTATTCGTTACTTTTCTCAATAATAGTAACACACTTCATGTGAAATGTGTCCTCGTTTATTTCTGACTGCCAGACACACCCTCAGGACACCGAAAGTATGATATTGAATCGGCTAATGCAATTATTATTTCCGAGAACGGGAAAGTAGGCCAGTGACACGCTGGTGTGCCAGCAAGCATAATATCCACACTTTCTTTCCATTTGTAAATGTCAACACTATCAAGGCACTAATAGCAGTTATCTATTGCATGTTGCAGACAGATTAGGCACCAAATTATGCAGACACGATTTGGGTTCCAAATTATGCAGACACGATTTGGGTTCCTTTTCAAATGGCTTCACTTTCTGTGTACCCAAAACAGATTTGTAGAGGACGATACTAAATGCACACTAAACCCATTGAGGTCAACTACCTTTCTTACAGTATCTCTGATTGGCTCATTACATGGTATTTGATGAAATAACCTCTCAGTAACCAATCACAAAAGACTTTGTATTTATATATCTGTGTGCACCTTCAAGCTTTCTTTACCATGTTTTGGTTAGCTAATTACATCAGGTAAACATATAAATAAGATCTACAGTTGTTAAAAGTGACAGGAGATTTTTTTTTTAGAATACATATTTGTCATAAATTGCACTTGATCAGTTGAAGACCACCTTACTGAGAACCATTTTGAAGGTGTATTGGACAAACAAGTACAAAACTAAACCGCCATAGTTGATTTGAACTTGCCTGTATCGTAATCGCCCAACAGATAGAAAACCGTGCTTTGATTTCTGTTGTGCATGACAGAAAAATACCTATACATCATCATCTTATTACATAAAGTCGGCATATTCGGCTTATTTCCCTTAGGTGTTATCTAATACATTGGTAAGCCTTCCAAATATTAAAAAAAAAAACAACCAGGTTTTGAAAAACTTGGGGCGCTTCTTTCTGGGAAAATGTCCTGGTCTCTTTAACCGGGAAACAGCCCAGAGGCCTTGACCCTGACACGTTGTGCCGAGACAATGGGTTCATTTGAACGAAAGAAAGGTGTCAAGATCTTGACAGAGGCAGAGGAGCGAGCTTTTGGCAAAGAAGTGTGTTACAGAGATCTGACAGGAATCAAAAGGAGGAGGACAGAGATCTTGACCAGGAATCAAAGGAGGAGGACAGAGATTTGACCGGATCCAAAGGAGGAGGACAGAGATCTGCCAGGACTCAAAGGAAGGAGGACAGAGATCTTGACAGGAATTAAAGGACGGGGAGGACAGAGATCTTACAGGAATCAAAGGAGGAGGAACAGATATCTTGAACAGGAATCAAAGGAGGAGGACAGAGATCTTGCAGGAATTTCAAGGAGGAGGACAGAGATCTTGAACAGGAATCAAAGGAGGAGGACAGAGATCTGGACAGGAATCAAAGGAGTAGGATAGAGATCTTGACGGGATCAAAGGGGAGGACGAGATCTTGACAGGCATAAAGGAGGAGGTATGGACAGCGATTCTTGACAGGAATCAAAGGAGGCGGACGGGATCTTGACAGGATCAAAAGGAGGAGGAAAGAGATATTGACAGGAATCCCCCAACCCCAAAGGAGGAGGCCAGCGATCTTGACAGGAACAAAAGGAGGAGGAACAGAGATCTGACAGGAATCAAAGGAGGAGGACAGATATCTTGACAGGAATCAACGGAGGAGGACAGAGAGCTTGACAGGAATCAAAGGAGGAGGACAGAGTCGTGAACAGATCAAAAGGAGAGGAGCGACGAGGAGGAGGTGGAATTGGTTGGAATTAACATATAAAATTGTGATGTAAAAGCTAATAGTGATATATTGGCTTAACAAATGAAAACTGGATTTATAGTGAAATATCACGCAGACTCACTAGTGCATCACCTCATTTACCGAGATGTCAAGCTTTTGCCAAGGGAAGTAACCGTGGGTATGTAAAAATCAATACGGCGGCACACACTTATTACCAGTGATTTCATTCTGCTCTAAATCCGAAAGATGTCCATTTTGTTAAGCAAAACAAGATATGAAACTGAGTTTCTCTATAAAAACATTGCAGTTGGATTCATATGCAGATGTGCAATTTAGTTGGCCACACCTGTTATAACTTGAAAACTAAGTATTATATACGTCATTCATATATTCTTGTTCATTGATTGGTGAAAAGGGCCATCACATGATCAAATATAAATATACCATTCTGCAGAAAAAAAGGATATTTACGGCTCTCAATAGAACTATTTACGGCTCTCAAACGAACTATTTACGGCTTCCAAAAAGACATTTACGGCTTCAAATTTTAGCACACTACTCACGACACAGTTTGTAAAACATCGATAGAGTGAACGTTGGGACACATTTTAGGGATGAGAATAATATATTACACATTTTAGGGATGAGCATATATACGACCTCCTATATAAAAACCGGTGACATTTCTCACATGTCAGCCCTGTGTATCATGATTTGACCTTACTCGCGCAGACGACAGCATTTCCAAGCAAATCAAAACAAATTAGTCAAAATGGATACGGGCGAAAGTACCACCGTGAGTGATGGCCCGGCTACAAATCCGCCAAGATTCCAAGCTTCCTTAGTGACGAAGAAATGTCAAATCATCGATGTGCTGACAGTTGTGAACGCTAAAAAGCAGGTTACGGTACAGCGGTCTGTCCGTGTTGATGAATATGAAGGCAGGCTGAAGTCGAGTATGACCAACTCAAACACTGCCGATCTGGATGTATTGCTTTCTAAAATTTTACGCTGGTGTGAGGAATAAGTCAGGAATCTGTTATACGCAAGAAATCTATCAAGCGATAAGATTTGGTCTGCAGCGAATGGTCCTGAAAGAGAAAGGTAGGATATAATAAAAGGCATCGAGTTCTCTGTCTCCAAAAAGGCATTCAAAGCTTTACTGATACCTGAAGCAAAATGGAAAGGCATGTTGTGAAGAACACCCTCCAATCTCCAAGCCGATATGGGACCGCATTCAAAAGTAATCCGATGTTGAAACAGCAAGTGGCTTGCAAGATAAGGTATTTATAGATACCCATGATTTACTTCGCCAATAGGGGAATGGAAGAAAAGTGAGGATCATGAGACCTGAACATTTCATACTTCACACAGAGCACAAAATGAAGGAAGAAGTACTTTAGCCTGCAAAGACCTTGGTACCAAGAACCATGCCGAGTGATGATGTGAAAGCAAAGAGGGTAGGATGTATTTAGTATACTGGTAATTCTGTGTCCTGTTGCAACAATGAAGAGGTATCTAGAAGCATTTGAATCCTAAGTGTGAGTGGCTGTGGCCAGCGGGGATAAGAAGAAGGTTGCAGAATCCGATGATGTATGGTATGATAATGCACCCTGGCAGAGACACAACTTCAAGGAAGATGAAAAAGATCAGCTTAGCTGCAGCTGCACCAGAGAAAGAGAATATATAATCATGTTTGCGGGCTACAACCTTACGCTCTTGGCCATGGGGATGAGTCAACAGTACATTATGACAGTGTCGGCCATCGCTCTCTGAAACTCAATTAAATCTACGTTACCACTAGCGAAGAAAGAAGGAGGAAATTTGAACATAAATTTCTCTACCCTAAACAAAGGAGTTCCATCAACTACATGTAGTACTGTCACTCCAGCTCCCTCTACTGTAACCATGATCACACAAGGGTCACATGACTGTGTACTGCCGTCCAAGCAACATGTGAATAATCCAAGCTTCTGGCAGATGTTGTTGAGGACAGAGACGCTATCTTTGAGCCAAGTGGAACAGCTTTTGAGTGACATAGCTAACGGTCCTAATGTTCTTCAAGATGTTAGTAACACCGTAGCAGTTGTCAGCAAACCAAACACCCCTCAGCCTTTCAACTTCCAGGGCGTCTATGGTAAATATTTTCAACAAATAATTTCCACAGTAAACTAAGTATGTAATATGTTGATGTTTCATGAACTTGTTTGAAAACATCTTGGATATTTTGTACGTGGTTAAAAGCGTGGAACTTGGAAATTGACTGTTGGAATTTTCTAACTTTGCAACTTGGCCGTTTACTGAGGTGTTTACTTTAATGAACATGAAATTTTTGGAACTCTATTTGGAACCTGAACTATTTGGTGGAACTTGGGGAATTTCTCCCGTATCCCATTTTGACAATTTGTTTGAGCGTTTCGAAACGTTACAGTGAAAAATTTACTGTCTGTTGGCATTTTTTATAACTTGGCAACTTGGAAGTACTAAGTTGTTTTAATGACCTTTAATGAACTTGACATTTTGGAACAACACTATTGGAACCTGATATTTGGAACTTGGTGAAATGCAAGCAGGCAATTAATGACTGCAGAAATGGCTGCCATGACATGGGTAGGTAAGTATGAATTTTACTCTCATCTTGTAATAAAAATATTTTAACCAATCAAAAGACCAATGAATATATGAATGACGTATATCAAACAAATATATACTGCCTATTCGAGCCTCCTGTTAAAACTATGGGGTCCCTCGGTGACTGCAATAGTGCACCCCTCAGCAAAATAGTACTATTGCAGTCACCTCGGGCCCATAGTTTTACAAGAGTCTATAAGTCAGTATATATGTGTATAATATACCCACTAGTGTGTTAGAATAATAAAGTGACTGTGAACAGCTTTGATTATACTCGATCCGCGCGATAAGGGACAACCTGTAATTTTTACGGGTGAGAACTGTGGTGAGGGGCGCACAGCAATAAACTTTGCAGCTTCCTAGTCCGTGTATTCTTAATACTGTATGCTCTACTGGTAATACGATGTGCAGTGGTCAAAGGAATTAGAGCGTTCATTGGTATTAATGTAAGGGACGTTAATATGTGAAAATACTACCTGTATGAGGCAGGTGTTTGCTATAGAATCCTGAGAATGTTTAACAATGGTTTTGCGCTG
>JAMKCH010017359.1:0-22555 GCA_023653785.1 Ophioderma brevispina
TGTATGCTAGCTCCTGTATTTTCTGTAAAAATTTGGGGTGGGCTTATACCAGAAGGTGGGCTTATACCCGATTGGTTATGGTATATTTAATCTGATTGATTGTGGACTTACCAGTCATATATGTTAATCCTGCTATTAATGAAGTTATCCATGCCAGCCTTGTCCCAGAGCAGGGAATTGTCCTCCAAACCACAAAAACACACCCCAGTGAAGAAAGAAAGTAGCCCATCGTTGAGGTGGTAAACGGTTCCTTGAAACACCCCAAACCAACACCAACCATCCCCACCTTTCATTCAGGATCTCTGGGTTGGTCTGGGTAGGTGCTCTGGGTAATGTTTGGAAAACACTGTGCCTTCCAACTCAGTCTTTTTGCTACTGCTTGGAACATCTTTACCTTCCAATTTAAGCCCATTTGCTACTGTGTGGAACATATTTGCCCTTCAACCCATTCCCAAGGCTTACTGCTTGGAATATCTCTGCCTTCCAATTCAGTCAACAATAGACGGCTGGAACAGCCTTGACTTCCAATACAGTCACATCGCTACTGTTTGGAACATATTTGCCTTCCAATTCAGGCTTTTAAACTGTTTGGAATGTCCTTTGGCTTCCAATTCAATCTCTTTCCTACTGTTTGGAACATTCTTGCCTTCCAATTCACTCCCAGTGGTACTGTTTCGAACATCTCTGCCTTCCAATTCAATCATTTTGCTACTGTTTAGAACATCTCTGCCTTCCATTTCAATCTTTTTACTTCTCTGTGGAACAACTCTGCCTTCCAATTCAATCATTCTGCTACTGTTTGGAACATCGCTGCCTTCCATTTCAATCTTTTTGCTAATGTTTGGAACATCTCTGCCTTCCAATTCAGTCTCAATGCTATTGCTTGGAACATCTCTGCCTTCCATTTCAATCTTTTTGGTACTGTGTGGAACAACTCTGCCTTCCAATTCAATCTTTTTGCTCTTGTTTAGAGCATCTCTGCCTTCCATTTCAATCTTTTTGCTATTGTTTGGAACATCTCTGCCTTCCATTTCAATCTTTTTACTTCTGTGTGGAATAACTCTGCCTTCTAATTCAATCATTTTGCTACTTTTTGGAACATCGATGCCTTCCATTTCAATCTTTTTGCTACTGTTTGGAACATCGCTGCCTTCCATTTCAATCTTTTTGCTACTGTTTGGAACATCTCTGTCTTCTGTTTCAGTCACAATGCTATTGCTTGGAACATCTCTGCCTTCTAATTCAATCTTTTTGCTTCTGTGTGGAATAACTCCTGCCTTCTAATTTCAAATCATTTTGGCTACTCTTTGGAACACTCGCTGTTACATTTGCAATTGTTTTGCTACTTACTGTTTGGAACATCTCTGCCTTCCTCAAGTCATCCAAATGGCTATTTGCTAATTTCGAACATCTTTTTACCTTCCAATTTCATTCTTCAGTGCTAATGTTTATAACATCCTTAGCTTTCCAATTCATATCAGTGGCTTGGAACATTACATTCCATGACCTTTTTTGATGCTGGTTTCAACACTAACCTGGTTCATGTACCATTCATTTTGACACGGTAAACCCTTCAATCCAATTTGCATGCTGCCGTTCATATCATTGACATTAATGTGTAAAAGCTTTTCAGTAGGTTCATGACCTTTTTCTACCAGCGAACATGCTATGAGGGATTATTTCTTTCTTCCTTAAACATGGGTATTATTCCAGTGCTCTGTCACAAAAGCATTTGTATGGTGTACACATTATTCTTGCCCCAGTAAGCCCCTGGCTGGTACAAGCTTAAAGAGGTCAAAATACACTCTATATATGGTATTTTTAGGAACACCTGTTTTGGGAAATCTTTGCTTAAAGATTGCTGTGTCTGACCCCCCCCATAAATGTGAAAATAAACATTAATTCGCACTTTGGGTGTTCCCAGCTTCTTGGCCGTCTCTATACAGCCAGAATCAGTCCTTTATTTTCCAAATTTGGTTTGTCCGATTATGCTCATTATTCGGAGTGCTCATTGGTATATCAGTAAATTTTAATTACCATTCTGTGTGAAAATAGACATATTTAAATACGGGCTTAGAACTTATCACTTTTAAGCTAGAGGGGTTAAAGTTATTTTGCATTTGGGTGTTAGCTGGCCTTGACATCTTGGATTGAGATTGGCCAAAAAAAAAAAGAAGTTTGTTTGCTGTAATCCAACCAACCCTAGAAAAACCTACCGACTCAAAATTTTGTGTGCAAATCAGCACAAAATAAAAACAAAATTCTGCCGGCCGACCCATGATTTTCATTTACATTTTTTTTTGTTACCAGCATAAAGTTAAAAAAAAAACATTAAGAAACAAATCAGCTACAAGTAAAATAAAAGATATTTTTCCTCCTTATATAGCAAACAAAAATTTTTTTAAGCCTTGCCAAATGTTGCCTTTATGGATCAGTGTTTTTATACTTCTTGCACACTCCTGTTAGTGTATAAGGGGGGATCTGTGAACCCCCAGAAAACCACTTTGCCATTGGAATTTTTACCCAAACTTTGGTCATTAGAAGGGTACATCAACACGACCACATAACAGGAAAAAAATGAACATCGGTTGTACTGATTCAAAATGGTGGCCAAAAAAACTGATTTTCGCAATTCGCACAAAATTCTCCTTCCGAAAAATGGAAAACCAATTTCCTGAAGGACTTTTTTGGCTCATAATAGGAGAAAATAAATAGTTATATTGCTGCAATAAAAATTGAACAAAGTTACCCCAGTATGATTTAAGGGGCAAAACAAGTTTTGAATAGCATCACCAAAATGCTTATTTATGCTAATTGCATAAAACACATGGCCGATTTCCCACCAAAACATGCGCAACTGATAATTAGGCAATTACATAAAATTTTGGGCAAAAATAATTTAGCGTTAAAACATAACACACGAGAAACAACATTTTGGGTCCAAATGAACCCTTTTCCCCCTTAGTGTTAAAGTGAGAATTCACACAAAGTTTCATTGAAGTTTTTATGTATTTCATTTCACTCTTAGGTGTATAAGTATCAATGTGCACACATGACTGCTTTAAAGGCGGACTCATAGATTTCGAAATATAATTCTTTTGTGTAGTAATTAAAATAATCATCTAGAACTAAAGATAGTCATGTAAAATGCTTAATTCCAAAGTTAGAGATGAATTGGATTTTTCATTTTCATGCAGTAAACATTTATGCACAGTATAACAGCGCCATAGGATAACGTGTATAACAAAAATTACGGATCCGGAGTTTTTTAACAAGGTAGTGATTTTCTATATGAAGGACTTCGATTTGAGCTTAGTTATTTCACACAGTGATTAGTATATGGACAAGCATTTAGTATATTGAAAAAACATGATTTGTTTGAAAATTGAGTGCGCCCTCATCGGGAAATCTCCGAGTCCGCCTTTAATGTATAAAAATATTATATAGTTTCATTGTGATTGACAATTATTCTGCAAATTCATCCGTATCATTGGACTAAAACCAGGACTAAAATAATTGCATTCATGACTTTACTTTGAGACAGCCCCTAACTATGCCTCTGCACACATACACATATGTGCAATGATCAGTCACAGAAGCACTATTTTGATTGGTTACTCAGAGTGTTATCTCAAGTTGTGTCCTGTAATGAGCCAATCAGAAAGATTGTATCAGGCAGTAGTGCCCAGGAGGTTAAGTTAAATTGCCCCAACAGTTTGGATTTCAGAAGCAAGATAATATTTCACAATGATCCAATTGATAGTGGTAATATTAGGGAGTTTCCATAACCTGACCCATCTGACACACTTTTTTTCTGACACACTTATGAAATGGGAAACCCTTCACGGAATAAAGCACAGGTTTATTCCGTTAAGGTTTCCGAATTCTTAAGCGTGTCAGGAAAAAAAGTGTCAGATGGGTCAGGTTACGGAAATTCCCGTAATATTGGCTATTGCAGATAAATTCCATACACCTGTATGGAAGGCAATGATCAATAACCGATAGAATTATCAAGCAGTGTGTCTTCCATAGGGGCTGTATGGATTTTATTGGGCATGGCCCATTGTGGTCGTGATCAACCACATTTGGGGACCTTTTTATCCTCCTGTCACTTTAGGAGAAGGTGGATTTTGTCAGCAAAATCTGTCGGCATGGCGTCTGTCCGTCTGTCTCTGCCTGTAACAAGAGAAGATATCAGTAGCTTCCCACAATGCACCGCCCCCAATGGAGACTTCAGCACAGGTAGTCATGTGAATCGTTAGAGATGAAACATTCTTAAAATGCAAGTTTCTGATCAGCACTGTTACCTTAGCCATGTTTCATTTCTAACGATTCACATGTAGTGCCCGCACTAAACCCCCACCGGAAGCAATGCATTGTGGGAAGCCACTGGTTTCTTCTCTTGCCTCTAACCGTCGGACCCCTGACCCAATCTAGATGACATTTGCACCAGAGGGCCTAACTCACCTTATTATCTAATGCTACTTGCGTTGTGACAGACAGGTCTTTAGGACAAAGGTCAGACTTTTATTCCCCTGAAAATGTGCTAAACTCTCTTGCCAAATTTTCTGCTCTTATTCCCCACAAATACTGTGTAAAGTCTCTTTTACATTGTCACTGCATTTCAAACAAGGTTACTGCTTATTACTAAATGACAATAGACTATGTTATAGGCAAAAACAGTGAATAGCTATCAGATCCCAATGTCCAAATTTGATAAAACTTGGTTTGTGGGTAGTGGTGCATCATGCGGTCCTGGGGCAAGGGGTCCAAGGCCCACGGCGGGGTCCAAGGGCAAAGCCCCGGTGGGGGTCCAAGGGACAAAGCCCCCCTGAAAATTATGCATTTTTTCGTAATTTAAGCCTTATTTTCAATGCCCTCTCGTTCTTTTGTCCTTTTTACCCCCCCCCCCCCCCCCCCCCCCCCCCCCCCCCCAAAAAAAAAAAAAAAAAAAACCCCCCCCCGGTGCGCGCACTCCCTCTGCACCCTCCTGGCTACACGCAAGTGCATGCAATAATACCCATGCACTGTGCCATTATTATTTGTGCATATTAATGAGCTCATTTGCATATTTGCTCAGATTGGTTCATTATCAAAAAGGTGATCTTCTACCAGATGCCATGTCCAAATTTGATCATTATCACGTTTTGAAGAGTCCAAGTGTGTGAAAATATCAGATCCAAAACATGATAATGGTAAAATTGGATTATTTACGCCCATTATTAATTGGTCTCGCTATGAGTTTTAAAATATTTGTGCAACTCATAGCTCGACCAATTAATTTTGGGCTTAATCGATCCAATTTTATATCAAACCTGGTATGTGGATAGTGGTGCAAGTAAATTAAAAATAAATCACCCACTGAGAAAATAAATCAGCCCTGCAAGGCACATACGCTTTTGAATGCACCTTACTCAGTACACAGAGTGCAACTGGACATTTTCAATCCACTCGCGCAACATTCGCATATTTTGTCAGTGGCTTCACGCTGCTTTGCTGCTGTATATGCATAAATACACAGTGTGAATTTCATATAAACAACTATGAAACATGACTCAGTGGATAAGGCACTTTTGAGGCAAATGTGAGATAGATATTCATATTAAATTCAAATTCAAACTTTATTTCCCTCAAAATAGCACACTTAAGATGGAGGCAATACAATTCAAAGCAAACCCGTATAGACATGATACATGACCATTACATTAAGATGAACAACTTTAAAGGTGAACCAAGAGATTTCATAAATCAGATGTCCTTAAAAATGAAAAAGCAAAACAGTCCTTCAAGAGGAAGGGAAGGGGTAAAGGGATACAAGCTAAAGAAGATTGGACATCCGTGGCAGGATTTGAACCCGGGGCCTTCGGCGCATCATTCCCATGAGCAGGGATGGCAAGCCACGAGGGAGTCGCTGGCGGGTCGCTGGCCTGGCCAGCGATTTCGTGCCTATATGAGCGTTGGTACGATGATGTCATTGCATCTTCTTGGACTTAGTGCATTTTCCAGCCTCAACTCATTGAGTTATTGGGACATGATAGGTAAGCACAAATTTTGAATATAACTATTATCCAAAATCTTTTGAATTCATCCCCAATTATCACCATTAGCTATGCAATTCCGGAACCAGCAACCCTTATTGTGAGTAGGTCAGTGATTCTAAAATTATATTGTTTGAAAGAGAAATGAGCTTTAGGAAAGAATTTGTCTTTGTTTGCCGAGTTTCAGAACACGTTTTTTTCATAATTTGTTCAAAAAAATATGTGTTTTGAAGTGCATAGAAACTCGCTTGCTTCCCTAACAGAAATAAACAAAATGTTTGACAAGTACTAACATTATTTTAAGCACACCTCTTTTGCTTTGGCTAGCACCTCCAAATATTAAAAAATATATATGTAAATACCAATAATTGAACCATAATCTTATAGATAATTGCAACCGAGAATAGCAGGTTTTTCATCAATTTTGTCCCTTATTTGTTCCAATTACAGTGTGAGTCAAAAAAAATTGACCCTGATGGTGTCCGCCAATTGTGAATGTTTTATATATATAAAATTATATCTTAACATTTGTGGTATCTGCGGAAAGCTTATTCCATTATCTTTAATTTGCCAAAAAGATACATGCAAGTCGGTTAAGTTTTAGGCGGCGCTACAGCTTTCGATTACGAATCGCTGTGAATAATAGCCCTGATTTTCATTCACCTGGACACTGATTTTCCTTCGCTGAACGCCATTACATTTCAATGTGCTTCCCGTGGACCGAGCAGAAAACCGACTACTCTTCTTGAGTTCCAAGACTGTTGCTCGGTCTATACCTAACCGATTTGAATGATCGTGCAGTAATTAAAGATCATGACCCAGCTTTCAGATTATACAATATGTTAGATAGTGTAATACTTAAAAATTCAAATGGCGGGAACAATCAGGGCCAAGTTTTTTTGACTCACCCTGTACATTTGTACAGGGACTGATTGGAAAATTGAACCATAATTTGAAAATGCTCGAAATCTCATTTTTGGCAAAAAACTAAAAAATAAAAAATGGCATGTATGTTTCTGTCAACATTACCCACATTCATTTAAATTTTTCAATTCAACTGAAATTGTCCATGACACCGTAGTACCACATCCTAACCGGAAAATAAATAAACGTGAAAATCTACGGGAAAATAAAAGTTTACAGGTAGTATTTAGCACACCATTTTCTAACAAAAACTCACAACACTACACTCCTGTCAACGAAGTACAAAGTAGCGATGCGGGCCGATATCATGTATATACTGGTTATACATGCGCGTCATCATTCATACGTCAGAAGATCCAATGTAGTGTTTCTAGGACACAAGCTGAGGATTGAATTCGCCAATTGCTTTTCTCTTTGTGGCGACAATCCATTCTTAACCCATGAAAGGCTTACTCGAGATTTGCCGAGATACATTCTCTTTAATAAATTCATCATGTTTTTTGCAAATGCATATTTGCAGTCATACTAATCTCTGTGTGAAATCGGTGTCCTTCATTTAGAAAATCACAACTTTGTTTTAAACTTCCAGATCTGGAATTTTTGTTATACACAGTATCCTATTCTACTGTTATACTATACGGTACAATAAATGTTTACTGCATCAAAACGGAAAATCCGATTCATCTCAAACCTCGGAATTGAGCACTTTAGTTGACTATTTTTAATCAACCAAAAAATAAAACTTCAGAATCTCTGAGTCAGCCTTTTCTTAAAATTGGCACAAGAAAGAAATACATATATGGTATTTACAAACTTCTGAATGTAACACATTTTTGACAAAATTGAATTACCTGGAATCAGTGGAAAACTTTAGAAAATTTTTCAGGTTACTTTGGTACTCATTCACACTTTGCTTTCTATTCTATTTTGTGGACTTTAGGCAACTTAGTCTGTTAATGAATTTCAACAGCGTTGTGACTTGCAACATAGACTGTTCATTGTTCGTTGCTAAAGCCAACTACAATCTCACATCACACTGATACAAATGTTGCCAGTAAAACGAACCAAGGTCATAGAGTTAATTGTTGCTCCGATGAACATGAATGGATGGCAAATACCCAATTTATCTTAACTTTGAGAGATCACGCATGCATTGCAATTAGCTGAATAGTCAGTATAGTGCAAAAAATGGTAATTTGGCAACAGGGGAGCCAATTTCGGACGGATGTCTATCTTCTCTGTTCTGGCGGGAAATGAGTTAACTTAAAGCAATAATGGCACATTTTTTGAAGAGCGCCCCCAATTTTCAAAAGTTGATATTTTGGCAGAGTTACGTTGGTAATTGTCTAGGAAACAATACCTGCGAACGAGAATGCTAAGAAATGCGTATTTATCATAAAATAAGCGATTTTGTAATTAGAATTGGGATCCCAGATTGGGCTTACCGGCAGAGCTGGAAATGCTACGTTTATGTCCGTCCATGATGATATAGTTCCACCTCGAGAAGATAACCTTTAACTTGACTTGCCTGAACCAATAAAACAACTAATGGATGAGCGTAGACATGTACATTGCGCTATTTCCCGGCTATTTCACATTGGAAGGCCATTTCCAACAGCCGTTGAATTATTATCGGGATCTCCGATAATAATTATTCTAATTACAAAATTCCTTCGTTTGTGACACACAGACATTTTCGAGCTTAACCATTCACAGGTATAGTTTACTAGCCAGTTACCAATGCAACCGTGTAAAAATCTCAATTTTTTTGAAAAAATTGGGTGCGCTCTTCAAAAAAATGTGCTAATATTGCTTTAACCCTTTACCTGGACCCATGCTAGACAATTTGCTGATGTAGTGCATGTCCATTGGTAAGTGGTTCAAGCCTTGGCTCATGTGCCTGTTCTGAATAATGATATAGCGTAGGATTTGTGATGTGATCAGTAGCTTGTACCAAAGTTAGCGTGAGGCATTTGACATGGTAATGGTCCTATACTAACATGCTCTTCATCATTGAATTTCCTGGGCCTTGCACACCAAGGATTTTAGAGGTAAAGATTGGTTGGTTGTGACATGCAGCCAGCACCAACTCACTTTTGTGGGAAGACCAGCTGATATCAGGTTAGTTTTATTGAAAAACAGCCTAGAGGTGACACATTATGTCTAGAAATCAAGTGCCTATGTCTCGCTAGCTTTAGCAATGGTTCAGCTTCACTGCACTAAAATAATTAACTGCTGAAGTGAATCTGGGCTACTTCTAGCCAGCTCCGACCTTGTTGAGGCGGAAGACTGGAAAATTTGGTTGAGGTTGAACATGAATCTCATGCTGTCATTTGGAGAATCAAACTTTCTCTTGAAGTTCCATAGCATTATTGCCTTTGCCTTGCTCAGATTGTTGCTCTTCATTTGTACTCTAATGAAACTGACATTTTGCCCTCTTAGATATTTGATTAGAGGAAAAGCAAAAATGAGCATGGAACAGAGCAAAAAACAGGTACCAGCCAAATAGAATGGTAAACTGTAGCTACCAGTGACATCAACGAGTACACCTAAAAATAAAAGAAAGATAATGTCAAGTTATTGAAATTGCAAACATATTATTCAAAGTGAATGGCCACCAAAATTAAAGCTCTTTAATATTTGACTCCTGTATAAGCTAAATTTGAACTAAGGGTGGTTCCACAGTAATGGAATGACATTCAGACTTTCAAATCAGTGCAAAACAAAAGGGTTATTACAATGTCAAATATACTCCTTAATTCTATGCATGCTACTAGTTTACACAATTTCAGCTACTATTTTTCAACAAAATACATATCGTTAACAATTCTTGCAAAATAATGAGCTTGGTAACGGAATGACGCTAAAATAGATACTGGGCGTCATTCCGTTACCAAGCTCAGTAATATGCAAGATTCACTGACAAAAAGTGTTTCCTTGAAAAGCTTAAGACTCCATAACTATTAGTCAGCAATAGCACAAACTATGGTTTGTGAATCTTTGCAACCATAGCAACAATTGGGTGTTTCAACAAAATTGATTTTTTTTTACATTTTCATCCTATAACAATCTTTTATGACCACCTAACTCACTTAAGCTAACCTTCAGAATATGTATCAGGGCCTGTTTGTAGGCTCTATGTAGCTTGCACTCATGCAGAATACCCGGGCCTGGGAGTCCTAGGGGCCCATACAAAAAATTACAAGACCCATAAAATTGAATAAAGCTGGTCGGGGGCATACAGTATGTAAAAATCCAAGGTTCCCTCCGAGCCCACATTTCTCTCGGCGGCAATGCTTGCAATTGCATGCAATTTAGATGGCAATACTAAGTATCTGATAAGACTTTGATAGAGAGGGGGAGAAGAGAGTAAGAGGGAGAGAGAGAGATTACTTTGTTCATACTAACCTGTTAAATATGAGCCTAGAATTGAAGCAATGCCTACTACAAGTAATATCCATCCCAGTCCTCCAGAAACTTGCTGAAGTCCAACATATTCCTTCGCAATCAAGGGAATGGTAGAGTTAAAAATGCCACTTGATAACCCTACCAACACAGAAAGTATTAGCAGGCCTGCATATTTGTTTGGGACTGGATTAGAGCACAGGAGATACCACACACAACATTGCTAATAGCATTTAGACCAGAAGCAGGCATATTTGATAATCTATTACATATCCGTGGATATTTCTGCTTGGTACGAAGGAGCCTATTCCAATATCAGAGACAAGATAGGCTGCTTTGAGGCTCAGAAGATCCTGATGAACAGCCCTTACGGAAAATGAAGTGCATTGCTTATAACATACGCATCCCATGTAGAAAATACGATATTATTAAAAAAGGATAAAGTAAAAGTTTTGTCATTAGCATTACATCAAAGCCAGTTAAGAAATTCGAAAACCAAGTGTTGCAACTGTTAAGCTTTTTTACAAAATTTCTTTCGGTTGTCCATTTTGATGCATTTCCGGTCTTCTTGACAGAACTTTGTGCAGTAATGCAGCCTTAGTGCTTGTTCTGTTCTTAATTTCAAAGAGCTGTTGGTCTATTAGGGCAGCACATACTCCCATGTGTCCAAGGATTCCAGCGACTATGATAGGCTCCCCTGCCATCCATAGTGTTAATAATACCTTGAAGAAGTGGAAGTAACTGCAAAGATTCCCACTGCACACCTGCTGATAGCTACTCCATGTTGGCTCTGGCGAGACCTTGTCAAGATAGGTATTTGACTATATACATGGTTGAAAACTTAGCCCCAATCCAATACCTTTGAATAAAAATAATTCGGGACATGAATGCGCATGTTCATATTTGAATTTTATGCAGTTCTAAGCAGGGGTTATGTCAGGGGTGGCTCCAGGGGAAAACAGGTTTAAAGCAATAACTTGTGTACAAATTATGGTTTTTTTAACATCTGATGACTTAATCTTGTAATGTCCCCCCCCCCCATGATGTTTTTCTCCATGCTATGATTTTACCCTGGCACCGCCGCCTGGGTTATAGCCATTTTTGGTGGTAAATTACTTCAAAAGAGTGTTTTTTTGCCTGCCATGATCTCCTTTGGAGGCAGTGGTGTCAGCCCGAGTTGTTCTGCAGGTGGCATTTTCAACACATTTTTTAGGCAATCATGGTGTCCTGGGCCCAGTGGTGTGATTTCAAGTCACATTTTCTTACCTGCTATTGCAAATGTGATGTAGAGATGCCATAGACAAGGTCGCAATGATGCTGCGATGAAAGAGAGGCTGCTCAAAATGTGGCCTGCCATGGGCAACCTGTTCCGATGCAATGTCTTACACAGGGCACTGCCAATAGGAGCTTTTAAGTAGACAAAAACTAAAAAAACCTTAATTGAGAGTGTAACCAGGCAACCAAAAATATTATGCCATTTTAGCCACATTTTAAAACAAACAGTGGTCACCGCAAGTGTGGATTCGTGGTACCTGTAGTTTGGTGGGTGGTTCAATTGGTAAGTAAATGAGGGAATGACTAATACATTGGTAAATGATGGCAATGGCCCTTTAAAAGATAAAACAAGGCAGTTCTCGGAACTACAAAGGTCCCCCGCCCTTTGTGGTAGTAAATGTAATATAATTTTAAGATCACAGGAGAATTGTATTAAATAAGTGGTTCTCAAACCACGATGCGCTGCCATAGCAGTTGGCAATTTGGGACGGTATCAACTATTTTAGATCTTGACCTTAGAATGACCTCCTTGACATTGAAATGACCTTCAAATTATTCGGCATGATGCTTACTACACCCATTAGTTTTTATGACCATAATACCATGGTATGGATTTGACCTTGGATGACCCCACATACCCTTGAAATGACCAGCACAATTTTTGGCACTGCATGTTGACCACCCCATTCAAGTTTTCATCATCCTACCACATACTTAGTTATTTGACCTTGGATGAGCCCGCATGAACCTTGAATGACCTTCCAAAGTTTTTGGCACTGAATCTGACTGCACCCACCAAGTTTCAAACATCCTGCCACAATTACCAAGGTTACAGCCAATTTAATCCCATTTTTGACCGCATTTGACCTTTGACCCATGCCACATACCCACCGTCCAGCACTTAATCCCCCGACTACTTGGGTGACATCCCTGGTGCGAAGTATGGCCCCCATATTTGCTTAGATCAAATAACCTTTCATATGCTGTTAGCATCAATTCTAATTTTGTATTTTTGACCAAATTCAGGATTTTTTAATTTTATTAATTTTGTCATTTGACCTTTGAACCCTGCACATACCCCACCGTCGAACTTATCCACCACCTTCTTGGGCGACATCTATGTGCAAGATTGTACACTCATCGTGCTAATCAAAATATATTCGTGCTTACAAGGCTTATAGCAATTAACCCTATTTTTGACCAAATTTTGGACCCTATTTTAACCATATTTGACCTTTGACCTATGTCCCATGACCCACTTGTACATCCCCCCAGCCAACTCCTACTTGAGATGCATCTTATGTTGCCCAAGATGACACCCACACTTGCTTCGATCCAAAGATATTGCCTGGGAACTCGCACACCACACACACACATCACGACACAGGGCTTTCTATAGTCCCCCCTTTGCTGACCCCCCCAATTAAAGTGGCGGGGACCAATAAGAATGGTCTTTAATTCTGTAATGATGGAATGCTCTGGATACTTGGTAAATAGCCTGTTTAAATGTAAAAAATTAATGAATATCCCTCTAAATCCCTGATCCAGCACATCCCAGCTCTCTCTTGACACTGGATTTTGATTATCTCACTGATCGTTCCCAGTATAGTTAGATATCAAGTATTGGAACATTATCCACTGTACTTACATCCAGATATCTGGGGGCCCCACAGGGTCCGTGCTTGCGAACGTTTTATTTACTGTGTACATGCTTATGGCAGATCTAATGAACCTTCATGTCCATTAATGGAATTTGCCGATGATACAGCTATGATTGGTTTTGATTAAATGTGATGACTGATACTATCTACAAACACATCAGCTTGCCAAAGTTTTCCACTATTGTGATGCCAATTTTCTCGAATTAAACGTGTCTAAGACAAAGGAAATGGTGATTGACTTTGGGACTTTGAGTTCGATTCCCCAGTCCCATCGTCTTAAAGACAGTGTTAGACGAGGTGATCATATAAATATCTTGGCATCATAATAGAAGGAAGAAACTTGCTTGGCATAATCTCATAGACTCACTCATCGAAAAACTTACATCGAGAATGTAATTGTTTTAGGAAGCCTGAATATGTCCATGTGATAGAAGAATTCTTTGCCATTTTCTCTGAAATCCGTCGTCCTCTTATGTGGAATACTGCTTGATGCTGGGGAGGGAGCACGTTTCTCAAGGGGATAAAGAAAAATTGCTCGGATTGTTACACGCAGGAAAGATTCTCCGGTGAGCCAAGACGACCTTCGAAAGCGGCCTTTGCTGATCTGTTGCTTAATAAAAGTTACAGATGTGATTGGCGACTGGTATCATCCTCTCACGATCTGTCTAGAGCAGGTCAGCTTTTTTCGAGATCTGGTCGCATGCGAGTGCCCATCTGCTTTGACTCATAGCGATATCTCTATCTCGTTCATCCAAAAAAAACCAGCCGATCAGACTCCACATTCAAACCATCAACGTGCCGTGCTGTCCACTGCTGTTTACAGTCTCATTATTATGACAAAACGAGAATAAAACAAAAAATTATCAATGGCACACACTTTTGGACACTGATTTGGAGTATTTATACCAGTATCTACACCTGTGTAACATTTTATGACATTGCATTGGGGCAAATATGATTTTATCTTTCTATGGGAAATAAGGCAAAATAGAGGGTGCTCTAACAACCTACAAATTTAAAAAATGACCTTTAAGCCTATATCGGCAAGATTCCCTCAATGGATTTTTCTGAGTTTTGCGGTGTTAATAGCTCTTGTATGTCCCTACTTATATCCTTTGCAAAATTGTGTCGCCATTGTTTAGTGTTGCTCTAAAAATAAAAAGATACAATTTGCATGGGTCAAACAACTGTGTGTCTTTGATTTATAATTTTGTTTTCCTATTGAAATTACATGTATGTTTTGTATTAATATAGGCAGTTTGTATAGATATTATCTCGAAATTATTATTCATTTTTATCCCATGGCTGAAAAGCAAAGGGGATTATGCTATCATTCAAAGGCGTCGCGTCGTGGGCGGCGTCCACACAATCTTGTGAACGTGATAACATGAACCCCTACGGTTATGGTGATGTAACTTGGTGGGTGGGATCGGACTGCCATGCCTTCATCTGATTAGATTATGGGCGTGGCATATGCTAATAAGTACCTAATTTGCTAATTATGAGTTAATTTGGGGTAATAACTTGTGAAACGCGATAACCTGAGACCCTAGGGTTATGGTGATGTAACATGGCGGGTGGGATCGGACTGTCATGCCCTTCATCTGATTAGATTTGGGCGTGTTATGCGAATTAGGTACCTAATTTTGCATAATTAAGAGTTTAATTTTTGGGTATTTTTACCCAAAATAATCTTGTGACAAATATCTGAAGATCCATAAGTCCGATTTTGATGAAACTGTGGTGGAGGGGTGGGAATCATGTACGCTCGCGCTGATTTAGGTTTGTGGCCGCATGATATGCTAAGTAATAGCTAATTTGCATATTATGGCTACATTTGGGGTATTTTCACCAAAAACTTATGGATCTTTCAAGATAGTTTTGTTCCACAAGTCCGATTTTGATGAAACTTGATGGAGGGGTGGAATCATGTACTCTCGCCTTATTAGGTTTAAGTGGGTTTTCCGGGTTTAAGGGGGGTTGTCCGGGTTTAAGGGGTTGTCCAGCTTTAAGGGGGTGGTTGGGTTTAAGGGGGATTGTTGGGTTTAAGGTGTGTTGTCGGGTTAAAGGGGTTGTCCGGGTTTAAGGGGGGTTGTCTGGCTAAGGGGCTTGTTGTGGTTTAAGGTGGGTTGCCACGCTTTTAAGGGGGTGTTGTCCCAGGTTTAAGGGGGGTTGTCCGGTGTTAAGGGGGGTTGTCCAGCTTTTTTTTTTTTTTGGGGAAATTAAAAATTAAGGGGGTTGTTGGTTTAGGGGGATTGTGGGGTTTAACGGTGGGGTTGTCTGGTTTAAAGGGGGGTTTTTGGGTTTAAGGGGGGTTTGTCTGGACTTAGGGGATTGTTGGGTTTAAGGTGGTTTGTCCTGGTTTAAAGGGGTTGTCCGGGTTAAGGGGGGTTGTCTGGGCAAGGGGCTTGTTGTGGTTTAAGTTGGGTTGCACGAGTTTAAGGGGGGTTGTCCAGGTTTAAGGGGGGTGTCCGGCGTTAAGGGGGGTATTCATCCCTCTTTAAGGGGGTGTTGGGTTTTTAAGGGGGATTGTTGGGTTTAGGGGGTTGTCTGGTTTAAAGGGGTTGTCCGGGTTTAAGGGGGGTTGTCTGGACTAAGGATTGTGGTGTTTAAGGTGGGTTGTCCGGGTTTAAAGGGTTTTCCGGGTTTAAGGGGGGTGTCTGGGCTAATGGGCTTGTTGTGGGGTTAAGGTCGGTTTCACGAGTTTAAGGGGGGTTGTCCAGTTTTAAGGGGGGTTTGTTGGGGTTAAGGGGGGGTTTTTGGGGTTTAAGGGGTTTTGTGCATCATAATACGCTTTCATGCGCAGACGTGCACACATCCACGCGCATGCGCGTATGCACGCCTGTGCGTATGCATTGCGCTGACGTTGCAAGCGTGGTTCCGTGTTTAAAAGGGGGGTTGTCTGGGCTTAAGGGGAATGTGTTTGGGTTTAATAAGGTGGGTTGTCCGGGTTTACAATGGGTGTTCTCCCCGGTTTTAGGGTGGGTTTCTGGCTTAAGGGGCTTGTTGTGGTTTAAGTTGGGTTGCACGAGTTTAAGGGGGGTTGCCCCAGGTTTAAGGGGGTGTTGGGGTTTAAGGGGATTTTTGGGTTTAGGTGGGTATTTGGCAGTGATTAGTTAAAAATTTTGTACCGCTCCCGCCAGGGGGATTTCGCGGTTCGAGAACGCGACGTGTATTTTTGTATGTGCGATAAGAGGTCAGTTTCCTTCGTTGGAGTAGATAAAGTTTACTTGACACATTGACTTAATCATGTAATTGCACAATAGCCTAATAGTAGTCACACCATCCCGCACCGGGCCCCTTCACTTTCACTTGCATTAGTTCCATCTAATTCCTACACATATTTGTCCTATTGCTTTTCTTAAGGCAGATCCTTGAGGAAGTTTCTCACCTGTTATAGCACATTTTAGAGTATGTTAGAAGTCAAAAAAGTCCACTCATGTAGCCGAACCAACCCTGGTTTAAACCAGGTCTAAGTTAGACTCCACCTTTAAATACCAGCCTTATAAATTTAGCATGCTGACTTATTTGACTTGCTGACATGTGTGGCTCAATTCCAGTTTTTATTTCTAAAGGGAACCTGGGGAATATCAAAGTCACCAAAACGCCAGTACTTTCACTACAACCTACATGATACCATAGCATTATATAGTGCAATCGAGGCCGGCATACCAGTATGCGCCTTCAATACAAAGAAGCTGAAATAGTGGGAACAACAGGTTAATCATGATCATCAAAAGCTGTTTTTTTGCCTGTCGTGCAGTAGAAATTTAAACACGCTTATAGAGAAGACGTATGGTGGTAGTCTGAAAGTGAGACAACTTTAGACCTGGGTTTAAACCGGGTTATCTACATGAGTGGACCTTTTTTCCTTTCAAAATACTTTTTCCTTGCAAATAACCGGTCAGAAAATTCCTTCATAGATGGGCTGCAATTGCCCATCCCATAGAATTTTCCATATGTTATCGCACATTTTTAGAGTGTGTTGGAAGGAAAAAAGGGGTCCTCTTGTAAAGATAACCCTGGTTTAAAGTGCAGGAGGATATTTTTTAGGATACGAATTTCTTTCAAACTTTCACTGGATCGGTTGTCGACCACCTACCGAGAATGTTGCGAAGGTTTATTGGACAAACATTGTAACGAAAACAGCAAACCTTGTTTTTGACTTGCCTGCTGTCGTAAATGTTCCCCATAGGACCCATGCTTTGACTATCCTCTGTCCGTGCACGACAGAACCCTAACCCTAAATTTCTTCCATCAATCTTATTACATAAGACGGCATATTTGGCTTTTCACTTCAGTGTGATCTAATACATTGGTAAGCATTCCAATATGTAAAAAACCGGGTTCAGAAAAATTGGGGCGCTTCTTCTGGAAATCTCCTCATGTCTCTTTACAACCCAGGTCTAAAGTTCTCCCTTTCGAATACCACACCTATCAAGTTTTCATGTTGATGTGCTGACATATGGTGACTCACCTCCAGTTTGATTTGCTAAAGGGAAGCCCTGGGTAATATAAAAGTCACCAAAAAGACATTGTTTTCACTACAACCTACATGATACCATTATAGAGGTGCAGTCGGGCATACCGGGCAAATTATTAATATTAAAGGTGCAACGAGAGATTTCAACAGGTGTCCCTAAAATGTGAAAATTCTGATTTTTGCACTGGTGTAAAGCTTTCTATCAAAAATATTCCTATCTGAAAGGATTTCTTTTGTATAAAAATTGTGAAATTTTTAATTTCCTATAGGAGCAAATAGGAAATTCAGCCTGTTTTCTATTGAAATTCAATGTATATACAAATCACCTTCTGTTTCCATTTTAAAGGCACTATAAGTGAAATCAAAGAATCAAAAAAATCATCAAAAATCAGATTTTTGAATGTTTGTATCAAGTACATGTATCCTAACATACCCTGCAAATGATAGGACCAGAAGCTACCTAATAAGGACAAAATCGGAAATTTTAGTCACTACTGTCCGTACGGACACTTGCTACAACCCGTAACTGAATGGAGATTCGTATCCCTTGAACACTGCCGTTTTCTTCCTTTTCTGTCAATTCTTCAGTTGGAAGTAGTAACTTATGAGAATTCTACAGACTTATCATTCACCTTTCTGGGAAATTTCAAATATTTGGACTCTCCCAGATAATCACTGATAGTGTCTTTAATTTATATCTCTAGCTAAATAAAAGGTAGGGAATCTATATTGAATGTCTAATCTATATGAAATCACTACATATCACAGAAAATAATGATCTCTCGTGGACACTAAAATGCTAAATTTCAAGAGTTTTAGATGAATCAGAAAATATTTGTTTTGATGGATAAGCATTTATTTAAAGGCAAACTCAGATTTGGAAATACTGAACTTTTTATGCATGAAAACTAAAAATCAATTAGAACTAAGCAACTAAAATACCAAATTCTGAAGTTTGAGATGAAATGGATTGTTCATTTTGATGAAGTAAACATTTAAATGTATAGTAGAAGCGTGAGGCATGTACAAATCTTGGGGTACAAATAACAACTGGTGTCCACAGTCCATACACATTCCTCTAGTGTCCACAGTCCCCCAAAAAATGTTTCAAGTGAGGAAAAACACAAAAAAAGGCGCTAAAAGACCAATTTTGAATAAAATGCAAGCGGTCTTCTGAGACAAATGTTTTTTTTTTCTTGGCCTAACCACTGTGTAGATAGAGGTTAGGCCCCTTCAAAAGTGGAGGGCTATGCCCCCCCTGGTCTTCCATCACTGATCCTATCAATAAATTTAATAATCATATAGTTAGAAATATTATTGCACTCTTTAGTCAATGAAAGTCAATGCACTCTATTCACTAGGCCACCAGATGGTTTTACAGATGAACTCTCATGGATGAGTGCACACTACACTATGATATAAATTGGCCTGAATCATAATTCAATACAAGTCCTGTTTGAGTCCTTTTGTATAGGACTGTGTACTAAACCAGATAAAAAAATTCTTTCTAAAGAAAATTCAGCAAAATTAAAATGAACCCAGTTCAAAAGTGTATCTTATCTGCACTTATTAGTGACTTACCCAGGCCCGCAGCCAGGAATTTATTTGTGGGGTGTGGATTTGCGTACCAAGAAACCAATTTTTTTCGGCTCGCCGGTTGCCCCAAATTTTTTTACCGTCGCCTCCCAAATCTGAGGGGGAGGGGGGAAGGAAGTGACATCAGTGTCGCCAAAACAACAGTAGTAATAATACAGTAGTATTGACCAGTTCTTATTGGTTGTTATTAAAGGTGCTTGTTCCGATTTATGTGTATTGTGTTCTCTACTTGATATGAGAGCCTGGCACTTGCACATACACCCCATCAAGTACCGTGTGAAACAAACTTGCGGTTTTGATGGTAGATGCAATAATGGATGTTGCAAAGCCCTATTCAATACTGTGCTAATATTGATGGTTAACCACTAAAACGGCAGTTTTTTGTTTATATCTTGGGAATGAAATGGATTTGAATGCTCAAATTTCAGGACGGTAATGAGAAAAATACGGCCTTTCATCTGATATCAAAATCGATACTACTTCCAGGTAAATCAGGGGGTCCCAAAGACGATCGGAACACGCACCTTTAATCTATTCATATTCATGCACGACACCATTACAACAACAGTTTTTAGATAAGTGGCAAATTTCAGCTATTTGAATTGATAAAGCGGACCCTTGACGTGATAAAGCGGCCCCGACCTTAGACATTTTTTAGGGGGTGCGTCCCCGCAGCCCCTGGCTACGGCCCTGGACTTACCAGTAATATGTGTTAATCCTACGATTAGTGAAGTTATCCATGCCAGCTTTGTCACGGAGCCAGGGAATTGCTCCTGCCAAACTACGAGAAACACCCCCAGTGAAGAAAGCAACCCGTCGTTAAGAAAACGATTCGCAACACACCCAATCAACACTACCCATGCCCAGCCTTTGTCTGGCTTGTTCATGTTCCCGCTGTGTACATCAGTAATGCGTTTCCATTTTACAGTCTCCCTGCTGCTTGCACACTGTGCCTGATGTAGCTAGAGACATCTGTATTGAGTCTGTATGCTTCAGTTCACACGTACATATCATCTTTAGCTATCTTTAGCTCACATGCTAGCTGATTGTATTTCCAATCCAATTCAGTGGCATGTCTTTTCACTTTAAACCCAGCACAAATATGTTACACCTTAAATTATGTGCATGGCACCAAATATTGAACCAAGGAAGTGTATACAAGCTCTTTAGAAATTCATGTAAACACAATATCTTGTGCAATATCTTTGGTGCTGGAACTGCTACAGGCTTGTTATCAATGGTGAAGAAGTGCAATAGGTCATGGCCACACTGCTTGTTGATGGTTGTGGCATATGTGGTCATCAATACCGTTTACTACTTCAAACAGCTGTGTGCTTTTATGAGTGAATGAATGACTGACTGAGAGGGCCAGTGTAAAAGACAGAAATACAGAAATGATAGTAAAAGGTTGCAGAATGCTGCCACAACCATGGGGTGTGCAGCAGCTAGCTATTAACACTGTGCCAAAGCTAAGGTGTTTTCAGGGAGTTTCCATAACCTGACAAATCTGACACACTTTTTCTGACACACTTATGAATTCGGAAGCCCTTCACGGAATAGAGCATGTACATGTTTATTCCTTTAAGGTGGTTTATGTTTTGACTCACATTGTTACCCCCTAATAAAACCACTTTTTAAAGGGAATTTTCAAATGAAACTCATACCACCTTTTTTTTTTGGGGGGGGGTCAAGGTCAAAGGTCGCATTAAAGATTAGTTATGGTTTATCTTCTGGAAATTGGTTTTTTGAAATGTGTCATATTGGCAATGGAACAAAATGTTTTTAACTGCTTCACATCAATACAACATTGTAAATGAAAAATTTTATTTTTCTACTCTCTCGACCAAAGGACCAATTTTACATATCGTATATAGGTTTTTTATTCCTGTCATTTCATTAAAGTTTCGGGGGCGTGTCGACGATTCCATTCATTCTGAAAGGTTGTATGCTTACACAAGGAGTAAATAAAATTTGATGTCACGATATCGGAATAAGATTAATGCCAATAATTAAAAAATGTCCCTTTCTCACGAAGAACATATTACAAGGTAAATGCACTGGAATAAATTCCAACACCAAACTTGAACACTCTGAAGCATTCAACATAAGAAAATGATACTAATAAGTAATTCTTACGCATCAAAGTTCTTTTCGTCACTTTAATGATATTAGAAAATCTGGTAACGTTTACCTTTTATTCGTCTCTTTTTCCCAGAAATAAATTTGACATCTTGGTCCTACATCAATTTAAGTATTTTAGAGTTTTGGTCACTCATAAAAAACTACATAATTACGTGGCTTAATCCCTTCTTCACCCTCCTCGATTTCATGACACTTTAATATCGTCTTTGATTGACACCGAAAACAACGGAATCGATAACGTGTCTCAGACTATACGACAATCTATTCAATTGAAGCTTGTGTAAAGCCTTACATATTTCGCTATAAAAAAGTTCATGTAAAATGATTTTAAATCATCTTATTCTGTTGAACAAAGTTGAGCATTTCCGCTGTTAATACGCTTTTTAGTTTTTCATCTCAACACATCCCCTCCAATGAATTCTTACCATCGCCAATATGCGTTTATGACAGGGATAAAAAAGCAGACTATAGTACAAATGTTACAATTTTGTACATTCTGTAGTTTTTGTGGGGGCAGTAAATCTACTTTTAGTAGTTGCATAGGTTGTACAGCAATGGCGCTTAGTGGCTTGATGATGAACTTCTTTTTTAGGGCACATAAAGGATTAATTATTTCTGACATAAATTTGTTTCATGCATATGGACATATATACAAAAAATGTTTGCTATTTATATTTTTAAAATCACATCCCTTGCACCATAAGTAATTTTTCGATAAAATCAAAATTCATTTTTTTTTCTCCACAAAAGGCCACAAATAAATGCATACATTTTGCATGCTCTGTGGATCTTGTTAATTATCTACCTTGCGTTAAACAAACCGATAGCATAGGGATGGTTCTGTATGTTTGTTTTGTTTTGCAAAGTAAATACTACTGAATTCAATATCTAGTATTACCCACGCTCACATGTGCTCGGAAATCATGCCATGTGATCTAATAGCGGTTGCCCGCTCTTTCGCGCGGGCAACCACTAGGTGATTTGAGTGGGATCGGGATCACTAAACGGGTTGATCAGTAATTCACATGATG
>JAMKCH010017360.1:0-66571 GCA_023653785.1 Ophioderma brevispina
TGCCCACAATGAAATTTCGTAAAATTTACACAGGATAAAGTCAGTCAGTGGTAAAAAGAGTCCAAATTAGTTGACAAAAGTGTGTCACCATCAATATTTGTTTTATTCTAGTTTTGTCATAATAAATGAGACTTTCAAACAGCTGTGCCAACATGTCATTAGACCAGGTGCTAATTTGTGTTTGTAAACATTTATGTCACCTCATCTATAAGCTTCCTCTGCATTCAAAGGAAGTCATCACTGAGAGTGCACCCTCCAAATTATTTTTTAAGGTTTAAATTTGGAAAAGATGGTATTTGTGTTCAATTGGTCCTGTTTCACCCTTCTGCCCCTACTCTGGCAACTATTTTGCCTCCAATTGAGAATATTTAGCACTCATCAGGAACTTCCCACCTTTTAAAGACTGGGCTGGCTATATGCACGTCCTGATCAAATGTAAATGCTGTATGTATTCCCCTAAAGTTTTAGCAATTTACTTACCCAACAAGTAGTTCAAAGCACCACCGAGTCCAAAGCTGAATCCCACCACACCAGCGGAGAGCCCTAGACTCTCTTGCATCACTGGTACAAACACTCCCAGTGCTTTAAAGGAACCTACCACAATGAGGGCCAACACAAACCTAGCAAACACTACCAGCCAGGCTCGGCAACCACCATCCGGGGCAACCACCATGTTAATAGCCTGTGGTTGCTCAGGCATTTTCCCCTACAATAGCCCTGTATAGGAGGTAGGTATGGACAACAATCAATGCTAGGTGAACGAGTCATGTGTACAGTAGTGCAGTGACCAGAGAGTTGTAGAGATCAGAGTTCAGTTGATAACAATCACATTTACTTAATTTTTATAACAAATGTTGATGTTTATATTCCACACAGCTTGAGCTACAGATTTTATGGTTGTTATGTCTCCATCTGAATGAAAATATCAAATGGGAGTCATTTAAAAATGAAAGCTGGTTGTATTCACATTTTATGTGTCTACACCGAAGGCCTACACCTTCCGTTATTGCTTTTTAGCCTGGGTCTTTTCCCAGATTGCCTTCAGTCACAGCTAGTCACAAACTATGTACATGTATGAGCTATTTACCCACAGTATTTACACACTGGCAAAGGTCAATGTCAGCCAAGTCTTCCAGGGTTATACTAAGTACACACACTGTCACAAATCCACTATTTTTATATGCTTTTATGCCTGTGCTTCTACAGATACAGCCATACAAAGAACAATTTCTAAAATATTTGTTGTGCTTTAAGAACTGCCTTTGCACTCAATGCAGTATATATAGTGCAATGCATTGTGGGATTGCTTCACCTGGGGTTTTGTTTAACACATTTCCTTAAAGGGGCAAACTATAAATCTTTAGCACCACCCATTGTATGAAAATTGGAGCTCTTGTTAATGATCAACTTTGGTATGATAAAGTATTTGGGATTTTGAACTAAAAAATCGAAAGTACTGACTTTTGCACTGGTGTAAAGCTTTCCATCAAAAATATCCCGATGTAAAAGGATTAAGCTGAGAAATGTTTCTTTTGTATAAAAATTGTGAAATTTCTAATTTCGTATAGGAGCAAATATGAAATTCAGCCTATGTTTTATATTGAAATATAAGCAAATCAAAATCACCTTTTTTCTCTTAATAGATCTCTTACCATGTATTTTGCTACAGAAATGTCTTGAGTGTGTAATCTATATGAAATTACTATTATGACACAGTATCCGGGTGCCTCAAGATCTCTCGTTGCACCTTTAAAGCTGCATAGGCTGCATACAAAATATGCAGCCTAAAAGAAATCTAGAAAAGTGTCCAAGTTTAGCAAAATAAAAGGTTTATCAAGTCAAATCAGGCAGTATCTGAGCTGCCTATAGCTATTATCTGCAATAGATGTACTTGGGATTGTTAAAAAAAAAGATTTCTAAAATACATTTACAGCAAATTTTAAAGAATTTTGAACAAAAACAGTTTTGGCCAAGAGGTTTCACTTCACAGAAATTCAGGTTTATTTTGGACTTTGGAAAACTTGAGAGGGTTAGCCTAATCAAAGTCATTGGAGCATTCATTTAGTAGAGTGGCCCTCTTAATTGGTTTACATCCTTGAATTGAAATCTGGTAGGTCAAGGGTAGCTAACGTTGAACTTGAACCAATTTCCAAGATTTTCCTCAAAAACAATGTGTACAATATGGTTATTAACCTTCAATTAAAATTCTGTATTAATTACATTATGGACTGAGGTACACTGATTCTGATTGCTGTGAACAAACCAGTGCTTCCACCATTCCTGACTTGTACTGTGATGCCCCCCCCCCCGAATGTATTTTACATCACTCACGGCTAGCAGCTCCTATTTTCTACCCTAAATACTGACCTAGCTATACAAGAATATCAGCTTTTTTATCAGCACTGATTTTGCCATTTAAAAGTTTTATTTTCCTCTCCCTCAATGAAAATTTTCAAATTCTCCCCAATTTGATTAAAGGTGCAACAAGAGATTTCACATATCAGTACTTGCAATTTTTTTAGGGACACCTGATTTTTGCCTTGAAGTAAAGCTTTCCATCAAAAACATCCCCATCTGAAAGGATTAAACTGAGAAATGTTTCTTTTGTACAAAATTTTTGAAATTTCTAATTTTGTATAGAAGCAAATTCAAAATTCAGCATGTTTTATATTGAAATAAAAGGAAATCAAAAGAGAAAAAAGGCGATTTTAAGACATTTCTGTAGCCAAATACAAGGTATGAAATCTATTGAGTGTCTGTCATAATAGTAATTTCATATAGATCAAAATATTTGGATGCCTCAAAATCTCGTTACACCTTTAATAGTCAAAGTTGTAGTGGTATTTGGGGAATGATTCTGTATCTTTCCCCTCAACACCATACCAATAGCAAAGCCATTGCACGGTGCATGCTTAAGGTAGATAAAACTTGTCTCACCCCTTGCTGTAAGAAAATGGATTGGTTTTTTGGCATTGGTAGGGAAAACATCACCTACAATCTTGTTCATTTAGTCCTTAATATAGCAGCTATTGCAAGGAAATTATGCTTCAGCACTTTAGAACTTTCTTTTGCACTCCCTGCCCCCCCCAAGTCAATTACGACCTTTAGAAAACCTTGGCTTATGCGGTGAGCACGCCCATGCCCAGCTGCTTTCATGAATGTGACCGATATCGATCGAGTGGACTTTGAATTCATGCAGTCACATTTCTGAACACAGCTGGGCATGGGTGCACTCACTGCATCACTGCATCTGCATTAGCATAAGCCCGGTTTTCTAAAGGTCTTAAGTGTTGAACTTAATATGCAGTGATATTGGCCAAATGTACCGTGTTCACACAACACTGAATGGAGGGGGCCGGAACAAAATCTACATAGTGTACCAACAATTATGAACATTGTAGGTAAGTTCTCCCCAGCCTCATTTAACCCCCGATTACAAAGTAAATGACTCAAAAGTAAAATAAGAAGTCATTAACTGTTATTCTTCTCTAATCTTTATTTTGTAATAATTTCCAGATTCTTTATAGACTATACAAAATAATGGTCTCACTTGTAACTCATATGACCAAAGATTGTTTTAAGACCAACATCAATCCACTTTTGTCTTACATATATAGTTATATAATTCATGAAATTTCATGAAATCTCTTAAATACTAACTGAAACATAACCTACAAACCCATATATTTACTGATTTTAAGTGCAATAGCTGCCATGTATTAGGATGCCTTTCATGGAATCACTGGCTCTTGAAATGGCATAATGGAATTTGAAAAATGCCAGCTAATGCACTTACGACCTTCTTGCACTTGCAGAGCAAAATGGCATTAGCATCTTACAATAGGCTGCCCAATAATCAGGATATCCTTACATGAAGGTACAACCATATTTTTGCTCAATTTATTACAAATTTTTACAAGATGGTAGAACATTTTGTCACTGTTCTGACATACTAACATGATTTTCTCAAAACAGCAATTATGCCAAAATATGGCACTAATTTTGTGGAATCAGTACTGGATCCTAATCTTGTAAATCTTACCTGGTGCAGAATATTACACCAATATTTTGGGAGTTTTGTGCAGTCTGCAAAATTTGTAACTAGAGTCTAAGAAAAAAGGCTCTGATTTGCTAAATAAGTTTTTAGCCATTTTTAATATTTTTTTTCCATGTCTGTAACAAGAATAGGTATCCTAACATCCCTACAAGTTATAACCCCCTAAAACAACCTAATAATAAAATTGTTGAATTATGTGTTGTAGGAAGTGTCTGTATATAGTAATGACTAAAATATACAGAGATTCATATCTTTGAAGGATGTTCTCTTACTTTTTACAAATGAAAATTGGCAGATAAGTAACTTGCAGGAATGCTCATATATTTCAAATACCTTGACTCTTGAGTGAATTACTGATTGCATTTTGAAAAAGGCTAAGAATATTGAGGTAATATTTAAGGTTTAAAGTTACAAATTTATTAAAAGACCACAGTTGAACTACAGAGGACAATTTTAACCAAGATTGGTACTAGTTTTGTGCAAGCAGTGACAAGGGTCTCTGTGACCTTAATATATTTTAATGGCATAAAATGCACTGCAACTGATGTTGGCTTAGTGGCAGGTTTGCAACAAAATCTGTGCAGCCCTAGAGTAGACTTCTCTGATTATAGTCAGGCACATAACCAGGAGGGATGAAGGGAACCATCCCCCCACAAATTCCAAAAAGCTCCCAAACCCCCTTAAATGGCTCAAAAAGGCAAAAAAAAAAAAAAGATTTTGCTTATGGAGCAAGCCAAAAGTTAGGGGGGGGGTGAATATGCCAAAAGTGGACTTTTTTACAAAAATTTTAATCTTTTTTCAACTAAATAGCATAAACCCCTTTTTTTGGGGGGAGCAAATTTGGGGGGAAATGTCCCCTTTTGAAACAAAAATTGCCCCTACCCTAAAAAATCCTGGTTACTACCGGCCTGATTTAAAGTACATACAGTATATAGAAACAAATTACAATACATACAACAACATATTGTCTCATATCGGGTTAAAAGATGTGATCCTAAGGATTAAAAAAAGTTAGTTTGCTATATCTACAACCTGGTGCAAATTGTTCATATGGGAATGTTGCAACAGGTAATATACCTTTTAACTTGAGATTGTCTTGCCCTCTGGCGGGATGACTTGGGAATTCTGCGGTGTTTGGATTAATCGCCTCGGTACGTCACTGAAAAGCAGGGGTGGATGCACACCCTGAAAAAATGACAAAATTACTGGGGGGGGGGTTGGGGCTGGAAGGTAGTTATGGTAACAAATTGGCTGATTGACAAGATTTTGGCCACATTACCGGGGGGCGTGCACCCAAAAAAACCACCCCTTCAGGGGTGGATTTAGAGGGGGCACACACGGCTCGCGCGCCCCCTTTATTTTTTGCAGAGCACAGGGCGCTGGATACTGCATAGAGCACCGGGCACACTATAGATACATAAAAATGACTTTTTTAGGCACAGGGCGCCCTTTAGATCTCTAAGAGTGATGGTACAGGGCGTCGGGCGCCATGTAGATCTAGCTTTATGGGCGCCCAGCGGAAGCAGTACGCCCCCCCTGCTTTTCAGAATTTCAACCGACTGGGGAAAGTATGGGAAAAATTGGAGCCCCCTCTATTGAGAAATCCTGGATCCGCCCCTGCCCCCTGGATCCGCCAGTGGAAAGTCATGTGCAATTTCCTAATTAAGGGTCAACCACTGGATTATCATGGCACATTCAAGTTCAAGTTCATTGCTAGTTCATTTTAATTCATTCAGAACAAAGAGATCACAATACAGATCAAATTGATCAATACAATATATACGATATTTCTGTTACTTTATGCCTTATCTATGTGTATTGTGATGTGATCAAGCAAAATGAGTCGGAAGTCGCCAAATATTGATTTTGAGATATAGTCAAACAAAGGGGAAAAATTCGTGTTTCTATTGATTTTGCCACCCTGCATGATGAATCTTTGAATTAAATTGGTCAATTTCAATGGGGTTTTTTTTTAGCAAAATGTAGCTTTGTAAATGATGCATACAGTTAATGGAAAAGTAAAAATTGATTCTGACGACTTAAGACTATTCTTGCTGAGCCACATCACATATATAATAGTATAACCTTATAATATCGCGGACATATAGTCATAGTAATATAAAACATGTGTTTGTATGCTACAGTATTTGTTTTTGACTGGGTGGAGGATCAAAATAAAACCCTGAGGGGCTTTGATCCCACCCTTATCAATAATAAATTTGGGGGGGGAAAATGAGGAAATGTGCGATAAACATTAAATTTCCGGGACAACTTAGAAAGGAAAAAATACATACAGAAAAAGAAATAAGCGAACATAAGGGGAGACACTTACAAGACAGGACAGATGTCAACTAGGGCAAGACAACAGATAACGTTACAGGACAGGGGTTTCCATAAGGTGACACCCGTTTCTGACATACTTTTCTGACACCTATGAATTCGGAAACCTTAACGGAATAAACCAACCACATAAACCGTGTGGTTTATTCCGTTAAGGTTTCCAAATTCACGGGGGGGTAGAAGAAAAGTGTGTCAGGAAAAGGGTGTCACCTTATGGAAACACCCCAGGACCAGGATAGACAAAGGGTAAGCAAAATAGGTATGTGCATGGGATATCAACCATTATAATCACAAATTAATTAAGTACTGATGTGAGGTGTTTTTTCCAAGTTCATTCCACATTTGCTAGTGACCACGGGCCCAGTATTTTTACTCAAGTAGTTTATCATTCACTGATAAACTATTTATTGAGAAAAACTTTGTTTAGCATGTTTTTTGTATAATGATATTTTACCATGAAAAAAATGGTTCATCAGTCAAAGAATCCGATTTTTAAAAATACAGTTTTTAAGTCCCCTTTAGTTTAGAAGACCAGCCTGTAGATTCCCGGACCACACTTGGAGACAAATTTTGAAGGTGTGTCTTAGGGTTCCCCTTATCATATGAAGTTTTGTTTGCCGCCTTCCCCAAATGCCGGAAACATTGATGCGGCAAGCCCAAGTCAAGTTAACCTGGGGAACCAATTGATAACTGTAGCACTGCATTAAATATGCAGGGTCAAATTACTTGGCCCTTATCTACGGAATCTAAAAAGTATTTTTTTTTATGATCAGGCCGTCAAATGAGACGCTATTGGCCAAAATGGTCCAAAGGTCATGCACTTTCAGTCAAGGTCCAAATTGCTATATAAACCCGATTTTAAGGATTTTGTATAATTATATGTTTTTGTGTGTCATTACAAATTCATTTTGTTAAACTTTTTATCAGTCAAAGTGTTTTCTTCTTGACCTTATAAATTCAAAATGGGCGGCTATTTCCACATTCCATTTTGCATTTCAAGGTCCAAGAATAACATTTGAACTATTAAGTTGCAGTAATTTACTTTGGTCAGCACAAACATAATTATACATTTAACACTTTAAAATCGTTTATATTAGCAATTTGACCTTGAGTGAAAGTGCATTAACCTTTGTATATTTTTGGCATACGCATCCCTCAGTTTGAAGTCGGAGTCTATAACAAACATACCTTTTTAGAGATTCCGTATAGAATGTGGATTTCACATCAACTCGCCTTAATTCCATTGCTACAGTTTTTTCTCATTTTGACCCCCCCCCCCTATGAACTTTGTTTGCCCCTTTCCCAAAATGCTGGAACCTTTAAGCGGCAAGCCCAAGTCCAAAACCTTCATAGTCGATCGGAAACCCCAAGACTCCGTCAAATCTTTGTGTCTCCAGACTGGTCTCTACTACACAACCATTTTTTTTTTGGGGGGGGGGTTGCACAATTTAATATTCATCAGTTAATATTTTAAAGCCTGCATGTACTAAAGCACTATCAGTGATTGCTTAATCAGAAAAACAAAAAAAAACAGATTTTTGTAAGTTTAATTAGGCTGCTAAATTGGTTTTATACACTTTGCAGGAGTAGGTTAGGATACCAACACGGACAAAATCGGTTATTTTAGTTATTTACTGTCGTTACGGACACGTCCCAACACGAAATTGTATGGGGATTCATATCTTTGAAGCTGATTGGATGTTTTTCCTTTTCTATAAGTTTTTTCAGTTAGAGAAGGTCTAGAGATTTATTTTCCATCACTTTTAAAGGTGTCGTTGAAAATATCAACTATTTGACTCTTCGGGTTGGAATATGATCGTGTTTGTAAAGTCTGACTCAGAAGTTTCGAAATAGTATTTTCTTGTTGTATAATGAAAATAGTCCAAACTAGAACTAAAGATAGTAACCTTAAATGGCACAATTCGAAATTTGAGAGAATCGATTTTCTTTTGATGCAGTAGTTAAAACATTTATGTGTAGTATTACTTCCCATAGGATACTGTGTATAACAAAATTTCCGGGGGGAAAAAACAAATCCGGAATTTATAACAAAGTTTTGATTTTTCTATATGAAGGAATCGAATATTTTAAGTTAGCAAATTTCACACAGTGATAGTTGTATGGACAACATTATGTCCATGCAAAAAAAACACGATTTTTTTGGAAATGAGGGCGCCATCCTCAGGAAATCTCTGAGCGGCCTTTTTTAAATGATATAAGAACTGTAATTTAACATGGTGTGTACCAAGTGAAATTGTTGCAATTCAACACAGAGATTATACAAAGATGAAAATCAAAATTATCTGATGGCTCTGCATGGGATGAATCTTCATTGAAGTTACAACAACAACAATAATTGCTATTTTTGTCCAAACTCCTGAAATGAATACAAAACGAAATTTCAGGAAGTACCAAAATGAATGTTTGCATTGAAACATTTAGAACGAATCTATGCGATTGTAATTAATTTTTCATATACACCTATATTTAGGTTTTACACAATTGAGTCAAAAGTTTCCTTAAATTTTAATTGCATTGTAAGTGGACGGGTTTGTCACTGAAGATGAAGAACCGGTGAGGATTGGTGACACTTCACATTATAATTATGTACAAGTGTGGCAATAACATTCAATGAGAGCATGATACCACAAAAATGTGTTGGAGTTTCATAGCCTGACCCATCTGACACTTTTTTGACACACATACGAATAGGAACCTTAACAAAACAAACACGTGCTTATTCCATGCCGGTGTCCGAAGTACATTCATGAGCGTGTCATAAAAAGTGTATCAGATGAGTGCAGATTTACGGAAAACTCACAAAATGTGTGGCCTCATGGATTAAAGTGCATGATCTTAAGACCCAGGACTTGAAAAATTGCATACATTCCATTTCCCCATAGATCCCAACCTGGGCAAGACATCTCAAAATTCATACCTTTATTTTCCAAAATGAGAAAACAGGTATGCTATTTACGATGGAATTGAAACCAAGGACGATCCATAATTTTCTGGTCTCGTTTTTTCATGCAAAAATAATGGTATTGTGTCGCTGGTTTTTAATTTGTCATAAACAGAGTACCGGTTCCCAAAATATTACCTTATTCTCATTCTTAAACAGCTTTAACATTTAAGGCCATCTTAAACCCAATTTAGCGATATTTCTATGGCTTAAATACAACCAAGAAAGGACTGCCACCACCCGGTGACAACAATCAAACAACCCGTTTTGAGTGAACGCAAACGAGAGCGCGGGTATGCCGCAGTCTGACGTGAGCGCTTTCACCGAAAAAATAACGTCCAATACGCAGCGCGCATACCTGGTTTCAATTGTCTAATTGAACCCAGGATCAGACCAATGAAATGCTTACATTTTCACAGCTGATTAGAATTCTCATTGACCCAAGTGGCATCTGAAGGAGCAAAATTTTGACGATCTTACAACCAAGTGCTGAAGGGATTGCACTTGGCAGCTGCCACCAAGGCGATTGTGATTGATTTTTCCTGATGGCAACGTAACAATAAGGCAATGGTGTTTGGAGGCTCCTTTATGGCACAAAAAAAAACACGTGTTAAATGCTAATTATTAATATTAGTATGCATGAAGACTTAAAAACAGCCTGTGAATACATGTACTAGAGAAATTCCTACCATGTAAACTGTGTATAGAGTGGCCATTTGCTATGTTGCGAATTGGGAATTAGAACATATGTAAGATAAATCGTATGGCACACTCCTGTGCATAATGGGAATGTCATTCAACAGTGGCGGATTTTTTAAGAGTCAGCAGTGTGTCAGCAGCTGAGGACAGGGCCCCCTAAAATATTGCTCTCAGGGCCCCCTAGCAAACACCTTAGTCGCACTAAAGTGTGATATTGCGTTGTTTCTTGACGCTTAAGGGGCCCCACCTTAAGCTGCTGACAGGGCCCGTTTCCTTAAATCAGCCACTGGTCATCCATCCAAGTCAGAAAGGTGGGGTGACCATGACAAGAACATTTCAGAAGCAGCATTGGCTCAGCTTGAAAACAAATTCACTAAGCTGGGAACAGATGATGGGAGAAACTGAAGAAGAAAGATAACTTCATGCAATAATTGCACGTTTTTTTGGAAGAGCACCCCCATTTTCTAAACTATGGAGATTTTTTGCACCGTTGCATTAGTAATTGGCAATTACGTCTAGTAAACTATGCCTGTGAATGTTAAGCTAGAACTTTTCAGTGTCTCACATAGGAATTTTTGTAATTAGACCCGATAATTAGGCGGCCCCTGAAAAATCAAAAATAACGGGGGGAATGATGCCCATGTACATGTCAATGCTCATCCAATAGTTTTTGTGAGGTTGAGCTAACTTGACTTGCAGGAACCACCAAAAAACTATCCTATTTTATAATGGACGGACAAATTTCATGTTTCCAGCACTGCCTTTGAATTTATATCCATTGAACCCCGGATCTCTTTATGATTCATGCACTTTTGAGCATTACCGTTCACTAGTTTACTAGACAATTACCAATGTAACTGTGTATAAATCTCACCAATTTCACAAAATTATTATTACTTAATTACAATTTTCAAGAGTATAAGCCTGTCATTGATGTTATTATATACCTCATACATAGATCCATGTCATCTGATTTGTTAACAGTGAAGGCATTATTAATTCAACTAGTTTCAAGAATTGAACCAAAAATTAACTATACCCTGGGCATAGCAGGCGTTCATAAGCTATGAACGGGACACCTCCCGGCATAGACTGCTGTATCATGACTATCCATCCTTATTATGAATGTACATCAGAAGCTGGTGTAAGACATGAATATCACTTCTGGAGCCAGGTTCACAATTTCAGACATATAAGTAGCTTCCCACAATGCATTGCTTCCAATAGATTTTTGTACAGGTAGTCATGTGAATCGTTAGAGATGAAACATTCTTAAAATGCAAGTTTGTGATCAATGCTGTCAATTTAGTTATGTGCCAATTTTCATAACCTTAACAGGGATTTTAGACCTCCAGCAGATACCCTAAGCAAGGATTAACCACATTTGTATTATTTTACACCCTAAACAGGGTAGATTTTCAGGTAAATTTCAAACACAAAATCACTTTAAGACATGTTGAATCACAAGTTCTTTTCCTGTAGCGTCTATTCAATTTTCACACCTTTTCTAGATTGGGGTTTGGTAATTTTGATAAGCTTTTTTCTGATTTGACACCTTAAAGGTGCAACGAGAGATTTTGAGGCTCCCAAATGTTGTGTCATAATAGTAATTTCAAATAGATTATACACTTCAAAGATTTCTTACCTTGTATTAGGCTAAAGAAATGCCTTAAAAGAGAGAAAAAGTGATTTTGATTTGCTTATATTTCAATATAAAACAGGCTGAATTTCGTATTTGCTCCTATACGAAATTAGAAATTTCCTTTTTTTTGTACCAAAGAAACATTTCTCAGCTTAATCCTTTCAGATGGGGATGTTTTTGATGGAAAGTTTTACACCAGGTCAAAAATCAATACTTCCAATTTTTTAGGGTCACCTGATATGTGAAATCTCTCGTTGCACCTTTAAATGTGATACATGTGTGCGTGTATCCTGCCTATCTGTGAAAAATATAAAACTTTTTCCTTTTTTTTTTGTTTGTGGATGGTGTATATGTTTCAATTGAAATGAATTTCCCTCGTGCAAAATTGAAGACTTAGGTAACCAATAACAGTCACGGTGCTGCAGAATCATGCGATGCACATGAAGCGAACACTGTTCGCATGCGCAGAAGGCATATCAGCGTGGCGCTTCCGTGTAATCACCGAAAAACGTCTCACATGGAAGTCATTGATTAGAGGTTAATGACTGAATATGATTCGAGTTGGAGTGCGAATAACAAAATATCAATACGTGCGCCCCTTCCTTTTTTACAAGAAATGACCCTGAAGGAGGGGTGGATGTGATGTGAAATAGGACTGATTTTGCATTGGACTTTTGTCATTTGTAATGGTTGGTACATTTGGACACCACTTTTCTGCACCCACTGTTTCTGCACCCAGTTTTGATCCGAATTCAGCCGCCTTTACGGAATAAAGTACATTATCAGTGGGACGTTATTCAGTCAAGCTGCTCAATCTGAGCAACACGGGGTGCAGGACAAAGTCGGGTCGGACAAAGTGGGGTCACAAATGCACCAACCCATGCACCTCCAACTCAAATCATATTCAGTATTTAATCTGATTCATAACATTAAAAAGCATGTTATTTACAGCGACATACAAAGTAAAAAAATGTATTTTAGAGAATGATTTTTCAAAATTAAAATAAGCCATACATGATTGAAATACATTTTTAAACCTTGCTACAGTACCTAATTTCTTTTCGAAAGATGTTGTAAAAAGCTTCAGCCATTCAAAAGTTACGCACTTTTATGTAAAGGTAGTCATTGTTAATACAGAGAAAAAAAACAGAAAAAGGAAGTCTGGTAGGTTTCCATAACAAACACATTAAATCAGAATTGTTTTAAGGTTTGCATGTCTTATCAATTTCATGATTCGTTATGAAAATGACCATACTAATTTTCCTGTTTAAATCCGCATTGTGCAATTTTCATTTTCACGCACACTGGTTTATTCCAATATTTTTTAAGGCAGTCAGCACTGAGCCATGGACAGAATGATTGTCTGTAACATAAAAGTTCATATCTTTTGAATGGTTGAAGCTTTCACACCAACTTTCAGGAAAGATCAGGTACGTTACAAGGTTTATATGTTTCAAACAATTTTAGGCACTTTCAATTTTCGACAATTAGTCTCTAATTAGGGACCATGCTTTTTTTTTAATCACTCTGTATTATGCTTATAAAATACTAAAACATGAAAACACTTAAAAAATTCTGAGTGGTGACCAAAATGTCTGCCCCACTGCAGATAATGAATTAGGTGTATGAATATGCAATGTATAAAGTCTTGTTTGCACTCCTGTTGTGTATAAGGGGAGAGTCCACATGGACATCCCCTTTTCCTTTTTCAGAGCAGTAAGTACCAATTTACCAGGATACTTATTCTGGGCCTCTTCACAGTCATGCCAGACCCAAACCTTTTGTTTTGCTACTAGGAACGAGACGATACGCCTACAGAAGGAAAATCGTTTGTCATTGTTGAAGGTATGGCCCATCCCAAGCGGAAAGAGTCCCTTTTGAAAGCTGTGTAGAACTTGCTCAAAGTAATATTATCCTGATTGCATTACCCAAACCAGTGCCACACAACCTGGGAGTTTATACAGAAGGGATCTTGAAAATTGGGGATAAAGAAGAGAAGAACAAGAATAGAACATCACCTGCTGTGTGTAGTCTCAGAGCTTACTTAAGTAACAAGTCATCCTGCAGAAATGAAAAAAAATTGAAAAACTGTGTGTGGTGATTAAGCACAAAAATTGGTAGATGAAAAATATGGGAGCCATCAGATTTCACATTGAGTGAGATTTACTGAAAGAAGATATGGGCGGGACCTCGAAAAAGTGGACATTTTTGATATAAAGGGGGACACTCCTAACCCCCTAAAAATGGTACTTTTTGAACTTTTCATCATCAAAAAGTGGACTCGTGTGAAAATTTTTTTAAATTTGGCCTTATTTTCATCAAAAATTCAGCAAAAAGGGGACCCTTGGAATTTGAGGGGGTGTTTAGAAGAAAATATTTGTTGAAATGAATATACCAACAAGGCGGTTCTCGAACCACAAAGTCGCGCTGCTTTCGCGCTTATTGTAAGACAAAAAGCGCCACACCAGAGTGCAACGGGCGAGTCCAGGGTTGTCCCCAAAAAAGTTGTGCAACCAGATAAACAAATCTCCACATTTCTTAACTAGTTTTATTATCCACTATTTCATTTGACACCACCCTAGGGTCACAAAATTTTTCCAAGTGAGATATAATATTGAAAAGTCCCCCACATTTTTTGCGCACAAGTAAAGAGAGTTTAGGAGGAGCACCCCTGGTTTGCATTTATAGTATTTATACTTCTCACTCTTTTCATTTGCTCCCACCATAGAGGTCACCACCTCTTCCGTTTGGGAGATATTAAATCTTTTGAAATGTCCAACATAATCCTAACAAAGAGATGGTTAGGAGTTTAAAAAAAGCACCCCCGGGTTTGCATTTATAGTATTTTTATTTTCCTGCTCTTTCATTTGGGACACCACCCTCAGGGCCACAACATTTTCCATTGTAGATATATTATCATGAAAAGTCATGCAAAAAAATCCTTAAAATTCACTAAATTAGTAGTAAAAATATGAAAATTTATTCATTTGGCAACACTATTTGGAAAAAATCAGGTGACCACATTTTAAATTTGAGTCGCCTACGGTGTCCAAAAAGTGGTGAAATGTACAATTGCGTATTTTTTCACATTTTTCCAAGAATGTAAAACAGGCTGGCCAACCCAAAAGACTGACTAGAAGTAGAGAAAACCATTTCAATGAAAAAAGAGCACTGATCAGCCTATATATATATTGATTGTTAATACATTGGTTGTGTGTGTACTCCCCCCCCCCAGTTGATAAGTCTTCTTGTTGTGTACACAGTTTTGTACACCACCAAATCACACACAGGCATATACGCCAAATAAACACATGCTGACCTATTATGTAAAGGTAAACAAAAATCCTGAATCAAATCTTTTGAAGGTTAGTATTCACACTGACAATTGACAACCTGAGAAAATGTGGTGTTGTGAAATGGACCAAGAATTTAGCATTAGTTGCAATTTTGAAATAATTCAAAGGAATGCCCCTTTTACGTGGCCCACATGCATTTTGACCACAATTATTATTCACAACCAGATGTACCATATAGTAGTCTCATTGTAGACTAAGGAAGTTTGCCTATCCATGTACCATTAGCGCTTTACAGCAATACAGCAATTAATTAGATCAATTGAACCAAAAAATGCCCCTTTTAATTGAGCCACTTGCACTTTGACCGCCATTGTGATTCATACAAAAGATTGGTGTACGCATAGAGTCTCATGTAGCGAAGGAATTGCATATCCAATGTACCATTCAGTGATACAGATTATGCATATTTAATTAGATCAATGTATAAAAAAATGCCCCTTTAACGGGCCCCCAAGCACTTGAACCCAATTATGATTCACCCAAAAGAGCATGGATAGTATTCTTTTCATGCCAGCGAAGTAATTTTGAATATCCGATGTACGGTTTCAGAGATACAGTATTACGCAATATTAATTAGCTCATTTGCATAACAGAAGCCGCTTGTAACACACACGCTCAAATTGGAAAAAGATGCGCCCACCAGATCGGCTTCAGTGCAGTGAAGGAATTTTCCGTATCCAATGTTTTACCGTTTCAAAATTATAGCAATTAGGCTGTTTTTGGCATATTAATTAGCTTCATTTGCATACTGAATTTTGCCGAAATTTTACGCCCGAAATCTTAATAGTTCGAGAACTCTCCAGGCCCACTCCCTTCACCCAAGTTACATCAGTCATACGCATTACGGAACTCCAGAAAAAAACTTGTACACAAGCCTTGCGGGAAAATTTTCGTTAATTATGGCAAATTAGATACTTAATTAGATATTTACGCCCAAAATCTAATCAGGTCGAAAGAACTCGTGGACCCGCTTCTTTCCACCAAGTACATCTCATAGCCATACGGAGCTCCAGATAAATCGTACACAAGGCCGTGAACACGGACGTCAGGCAGTCAGGCATAGACTGACGGACAGACGACAGACAGACAGACAGACAGACAGACAGACAGGACAGACAGACAGACAGACAGACAGACAGGGGAAAGACAGGACAGACGGACAGACAGACAGACAGACAGAAAAGTGATTACTAACTCTCTGCCGAACAAAGTCAGGCGAGGACAAAAAAACAAGAAATAATGACACAAAACCAAACAATCTGTCTGACTTCACTTCTGCAGCTCGGGGAAGTACACACACTGGAGAGGAGAGCGAAATAGAAGAGAAATTGGGAGCGCACTTCAAAAAATATTTGGTGGAAAAGCACTTGGCTCAGAGGAGAAAAACAAAGAATACAGAGTTCAAACCAAAGAGTTCAAAACTGAGCCAACACTATTGTATGATCGGTGCAAAGTCAAAATTCTTTGATGAGTGTTCATTAAATGCCTGTGGTCCTATTTTAACAAATAACATTTGTTCTCGCATGAAAGACACCATGAAGGAAATCCAAATCCCAAATTTTGAGTTCAAATTGGTCCACAGCAAAAGCTTTTGTTTCTGCGTTAAAACATCTTCACAAAAAAAAACAAGAACTTGAAAAAAAACAACTTCCATTTGAAATGAAGGGGAGGACTGGGGGGGCAATTTTAGAGGGGAGGTTTATGTGTTGTTTTTTTTTACGTTCCTTCTTCTTTTGATGCACTTGAAGGGTGGCAGAATCTTTTTTTGTGGTTGGAAACACATCCAGTGCCCCACTCAAGTGTTATCATTTCAATAAGAGAATGGTTCATTGTCAAATCTGATGACACTGGCTTTCCTGGACCTTGTTATTATGTGAGGATACTTATATAATGAATTTGGTCTGTTGTGGATTACCAAACAACTACAGTATGGATTGAATTTTACTGCATCCTGTATAAAAAAACAAAAAAAAAACACGTACCTCTCTTAGCATTTCTAAACATGGTTTTTTTAAATTAATGCAAAATCACTTAATGTATTAAACACAATTTATGGATTAATGTCTTTTTCATTATAATTTTGTCACTCTCCATCAATTCCACACCACACGGAATCAAATAGGTCTCCAGAGCGTTAAATTAACGCAGTGTTTACTCGTGCATTGAGTAAGGCGCGCCATGCAGTGACTTCCGTTGCGTGTATTCAATGCAGATTCACGTTGAGGGCAAAGTTTCATGCAAATTTTTACAGGCAGACAGGGGACCGCGACCGCGGGCAGTTTTAAACTGAGAATAATGCCCCCCCAGTTGGCAACGGATTATAGAAAATTATCCACAAATAATGATTTAAGTTGAAGTACAGGCAACCCGAAATTCCGCAGCAGAATTTAAAATTGATTTGCTCCGTTTTTACTCAGTTGCTGTGAATTTTGGCTTGGAAAATCTGTTTCATTCTCAGTGTTTCGAAATGGAAATAAAAAATGATTTGGATAAAGTGGGGATTTACTTCCACACGAGAATGTGAGGAAAAGATCAAAACGGTGACAATTCATAAACTGAAAAAAAAGGGCGAAATTCGAGTGCACGAGAGAGCCTTGGATTGAGAGTACAGTGGGCGGAAGGAGATATGGTGGACCACAACAGAATAATGTAAACCAGCTGTCAGTTTTTGAATGCATGTGGGTCAAACAATGTGCAGAGATTCAATACAGAAGATCTCCCGATGCAGTTTCGCCAACATGATATTCGTGAGGTTAGTCAGTGATATTTTTGTTCAAACGCAAGATCAAACATTTTTTAACACCCATTTTTACGGCAAATGTTCAGTCTCAGCCAGACTGTCTAGCTATGCTATAGTACTATTATGCGTCTGTTTTTGCATCTAGGGTGCAGGAATACCATAAATCCCCCCGGGGGGGGGGGGGGGTACTTGTATTCAAAGGGGGATTAGGATGAGCCGTGAACAAGAAAAAAAACATGTAAAAAGGGTTCTTTTTTCAAAACAGCCATGTGACGGAACATTGATTAGGTGTCAAAACAGCAAAATATGGAAAAAAAAGGGTATTTTTTTCGTAACCCTGAAATTGTATGTACGCGAGACAAAATCATCAAAGATATTGTAATTGGAAGTAAAGCAACACAAGCAAAGCATAAGCCAGATATAAGGGTTATATTATCAACACAATGCATTCCTTACTTGGTTTTCGGGTAGAAAAAACTGACAAAAAGACTTGTATATGGTAGAAAAAAGCCGAAAAAATGCTAGTTTAGGTATGTTTTTTAGTCGGGGGTGGAATACTTGTTTAAGGGTTGCATTTCGGAAGAGTCCATGTTCACGCATATATCCACCTTTCAATACAACTGCCACCCCCCTCAAAATTGACTTCATGCGCCTTATGGTATGTATTACTTAAATTTAAAGCAAAAATCAAGACGGTCCCAAAATTATGTAAAAGCAAAGTAAGATAATAAAGGGTCTTTAAGGACACAAATGCTTGCTTGTTTAGGGTAGAAAAACTGACAAAATACTCTTTAAGTGTAGCAAAAAGACAAAAATATTTGTTTAGGTATGTTTTTTAGTCATTGAAATACTTGTTTAGGGTGCATTTTGTAAGTCCATTCCACCTTTGAATCCAAGTGCCCCCCCCCCCAACCCCCTGAAATAGGGTACATTAACTGAAGGGCGTTGGGCAAAAAATATGCATGTTTTACGGGCAATATGTAACACCCCACTCAACCGAGGTTTCATTTATTTCGTAATTAAAATCTAGCTGTCACAACAAACAGCTTCAGACTCATCATGGAATTGATGAATCTTAGTCCAACAGTTCTGATGATATAGAAATCTCAGCTTTTCAGAGGTAACTTAGCAAAAGCATATGACATGTTATTGACCATTTTTGCCTCCATTCCTTTTTGAATTAAGGCACCTGTTAATTGCGTACTGTGTATAGAGTCTATGCGTAACCGCCCGTCGTAACGCGCCACATGTACGCGCTGGTTATGATGCTTTCAAACAAATATGTAGTTTTACTTTCTGTATGATCATCTTTCCCCTCTCTTTCTATATCCACATATTTTCCTCCTCAACATATTACGTTTTCTCTCATCCGTCACCCAAAGACCCTTACCAACTACATTTAACCCTTTGTCTCTCGTTCTTCCTTTCTTTTGTTTCCTTCTAAAGCCTTTTACCCGGTTTGTTTTGTTTACTTCTATTCCTTGTTTTCTTTCCTTTTATGTCATCTGACTTCCTCCCTCTATCTCTCTCACTACTCTCTGTTCATTATTCTTTGTTTTTTTTTCTCTCTCTCTCTTCTTTCTCTTTCTCTATGGCATCTCTCCCCTCTCACTCTTTCTATATCCCTCAACATTTTTCTCTACAAATTAGGGTAGACTATATTTTCTTTCTCATTCCGTCTCTCTCTCGACCACCTCCTCTCTCCTTTTTCTCTCTCTCTTAATCTCCTTTTCCCTCTTTCTCTTCCTCTCTCTCTCTCTCTCTCTCTTTGTAGGGCCTATAACCATCTATTCCTTCACTAAAATATTATTTTAACCAGGAAAAGTTGTATCCCCACATGAAGAGTGCACATTATGTAGAAACATTTATAAAATGTCAACTCAATTTTATTTCTAGAATACCAGTGACCACTGGAAAACACTTCACATTGTTTTCCATCTGGTCCGTTATTATTATGCACACAGTTGAACAAATTTTTGTAAATTTTAGTGAAGGAAGTCACAAACCTATCATGGCCTATATCTAATCTCATTGTACTTCAGATTGCACTAAAATGGGTAAAAATAATGTCGGCGATCCTGTCCATGGGGTCCCTCAACAAATATAGGGTTAAATAATTGAACATCAAGTTTAATCTTTAGCATCTAGGTTAAATAGCTCCCCGAAATGCTTTTTGGATCCAAATCATGAAGCTTAATTTGTTCAGAAAAGGCAATTTTAGGCCTACCTGCTTTTTGGTCCACTTTCAACGAAAATCGGCATTGACACTAGCAGCCGCTGTCAGGAGTGGCTGTTACCGAACCTCGACACTCCCTCCCTTGATGCATTCTGGGGTACGGATGGACAAATCTGAGGCTAAAATCAAATGCGTATGCAGCGCAAATACAGTGCGTATCCCGTTTATTGTACTGCGATCATTGATACGCTAGTCCACGCCGACTTTACGCGGTTCCATTTACGCTCAACCAAAACAAATTTAGTTTCGTAATCGCCCCTACTCCCTCGTAAAGATTTTCGAACTTTTGACCAATCAGAGCAGCCCATTTGCATCATGTGATCGAATGTTTTCACCGATAGAAAATGGCGGATTGCTCTGAAAACCTTGTTTTTACCCCATAATTTCCCTCATAAATCAAAGCCCTGCCCTCCTTCCAACAATTTAACCTCATTTTCTAGTAACGGATCTATAGCTACGTCGATACAGGTTAGTACGATAAAAATGCACTCATTTTTAGTGGTTTTTTTCAAGCCAAAAACCTTACCGAAAATCAATGTTTTTAGCACTTTTCAAAAATTGTCTTCACCTTGTTATTTTACCCCATAATTTCCCTCATAAATCGAAGCCCTGCCCTCCTTCCAACGATTTAACCTTGTTGGAAAAGCTTAACGGGAGCTATTTAAAATTGTCGGCTAGCTTAAATCTGATGGAAAAGTAATTTTTTCTTCCCTATATATGATCGTGGACCCCAAGACAGGATCGCCATAATGTCAAATTTGCCTGAAAAATGGCACCTCCTACATATATCAGGGGTTCTGTCCCTGGCCTTAATGTAAGTACCTCTAACAACGACAAATCTTTCTTTTCTTTTGCTGTTTTCAAGGTTGAACACGAGGGCGAACTCGACCGATGCTATTTGATATGCTTACCAGGTCGAAAAAGTAAGTATTTAACTTTACTGGGCACTACCAACTGATTGTTCATGTTACTGACAGAAAATAGCATGAGGTAGCACTATGAATTAGTGGCGTGTCTTAAAGGGTGCTTTCGGGGCACTTGACGTGCCTCCGGGTTCATGCCCGAAACACGCAAAATCAGCCTATTTTCAGTCTATTAGAGGTTAATTATTTTATTTCTTAGTCTCGACGGTTGTGAATGAGGTTAATAACTTATGATTATGAATGAGGTTAATGACAGTTATGAATGAGGATAATAACTTTGCACTAGCTGTCTTTCGGTCATTGTTTTAAATTTCGTACTTCCTCGGGACCAAACCAAATCCCTCCGATTTAAAACAATGACCTCAAAACAGCTAGCGCGCAGTTAGTATTAACATATCTGATAACCCATTGACTGCATTCACAAATGGTGATGGTCAACAATGGCGGATCCAGGATTTGAAAAATGTCAAAATTACTGGGGGGCTGAAAGGCTGTAACTGGTCCAAAATAGCTCAAAATGGGCTGATTTTGCAAGAATTTGCAAAATTCCCGGGAGGCGTGCCCCCTCTGCCCCCTCCCTGGATCCGCGCCTGGTCTACAACATTTATACTGGACTTTGTGTATATTTTGACCTCCAAAATTATACCAGAAAATCTGGGGTATTTTGGTCAGCGACACTTAATACATTTTCATCAGTTTGTTCTCTTACATTGAATCTTTTAATTTATATTGAAATAGAAAATTTGTAATTTTGTGTTAAGCCACAATTCGAAAGTCAACTTTACTACGTGGGTTCCAAACCATCATTTGTATAGGGATACTATTCGATAAAGGCCAAGGGAGGGTATTGTTATGAATATCGCTTAATGCAATTTTACATTATTTTAGTTTTTAACTATTTCTTCAGATGCAGCAACAGATGTCCAACCCAACTTCAACTTCAACCTCAACTTTATCTGCTACATCACAGGCAGGTACTGGTCCAGTCACAGACCAATTTGCCAATTTGTTTGATGAACTTAAGATCAGTCAGGCACAGAAATTGTACACAGAAACATTTGTAAGTACTGTACCACCTGTACCAGAATGCCCACATGTCGAGTAATACGTTAACCCACCAATTCTGTCGATAAAAAGGCACTGAAAGTTGAAGTTCTTATTAATGATTTTTATACATGTATTGGCTACATCTCTGTGCAACAAATATCAAAGCTAGGACACGGAATTAAAGCAAATGAAATTACAACAATAGAATTAAACAAACCCAAATACAAACAGAACAAAAATCCAGATCTAACTGGTTATTTTTGTACAATAAATGTAACAAAACAATGACCCCAATGCACATTATAATATGCCCAATCCTTGGTTTCAATAGATATTCATAATAATTTTAACTTTTTGTATATGTATTAACAAAAGGAAAAAGTAGCATCACAATTTCTATCTTCATACATCTTGGTGTCAGGAATTTTCAGCAGGTAGATAAGTTTTGGATAACTACATAACCTTTGGTTAGCTTATCACTTCTTGGTGACTAGAAGTTAACAAGGCGGTTCTCGAACCACAAAGGTCCCCCCCGCTATCGCCGCGATAGTAAATGGAGGGAGGAAATATAATTTTCAGATCACAGGGAGAAGTGTATAGAAATAAGTGGTTCTCAAAACACTGAGGCTGCTGCCATAGCAGTTGCAATTGACGGTTTAAAATGTGACTAATGACAATACATACTATTGTAGTTATTTGGACCCTTAGTGACCGACTTGACTTGAAATACCTTCACCATTTCGGTTAGCAATGTGACCACATCTACAAAAGTTTCATGCCCTCCACATGTTGAGTTATGACCTTGATACCCCCACGACTTGGAAATGCTTCAAAATTTTGGCAATGAATTGCATTACTACACCCATCCAGGTTTCATGATGTGTAGATTTGACTTGGAAGTTGACCCCACATGACCCTTGAAAGACCATCAAAATTTTTAGCACTGAATGTTGACCACACCCACCAAGTTTCATCATTCCTACCACATACTTAGTGATTTGACCTTGGTGACCCACATGACCTTGAAATGACCTTCAATTTTTTTGGCACTGAATGTGACCACACCCACCAAGTTTCATCATTCATACACCTAATTAGTGGTTTGACCTTGAAGACCCGACAGGACCTTGAAATGACCTTCAAATTTTGCAGCACTTGAATGTTGACCCACCCACCAAGTTCATCCATCTACCACAATTGACAAGGGTTATAGAATTATCCCATTTGACCTTGAATGACCCGGACATGAACTTGAAAGGACCTTCAATTTTTCAGCACTGAAGTGCCCACACCCACCAAGTTTTCATCATCCTACCACAATTTTAAAGGGGATAGCAATTTAATTCCATTTGACCTTAAAGACCCACATGACCTTGAAGACCTTCAAATTTTTGCACGGAATGTTGAACACACCCACAAATTTATAACCTGCCACAATGGCCAAGGCTTATAGCAACTTAATCTCATGTTTACCGATTTGACCTTTGACCCATGCCAAATGACCACCTCCAAACTAATCCACTGTCTACTTGTGTGACATTATGGTCGAGATGGACACCCATACTTGCCTTAGATCAAAAGATATCGTTGTTACAAGGCTTATAACAATATATCCTATTTTTGACCAAATTTATTTGACCTTTGACCTATGTCAAATGACCCACTGTACATCCCAGGCCAACGCTTGAGATGCATCTATGTTGAGAAGATGGAACCCAACACTTGCTTAGATACAGAGCTATGAGACAGACGGCCACACACACAGACACGGAGAGGGCATTTCTATAGTCCCACTTTGCCAACTAAAGTGGCGGGGGACCAATAACAGAGACCTGAGGAAAACAGCAAATTTGTCTTGTGAACATAGCTATAATTGGGATGGCATTGACTCAGTCACATTAATTTTGTATTGCTATAGTCACGTTATGTTGTAGATTACTGTTACAACACTGTTGCACAAAGTTAGAAACATTTTTAATACCCACATCTAAAACTTATTTAGAGAATATAAAAGATGAGCTTTTTTGTTTTGGCAAGCTTAGATGGTGTCATAATGGATGAGTGGTGTAATGTTTGCTTTTATCGACATAATTTATTTGTCAAAAATCTGTCATAGTGTTTAATTATAACTTAAAATTCATTTAAATAATTGCACACCCCATGTGAAAAACAAATGTTCAAACCAAGGAACCAAAGTCATCGTGCCGTGATTATCACGCTGCGTAAATTGCATTTGCATACCAACGCAAAATGCACGATGCAGTATAAAAGCGTCGTTTGCACGTGTCATACATTCGACTGCACCGCGTAATTGCTGCACACACTATCCATCTATTACCCAGTAATGGATTGGCGGAGCTTTGACCTAATCCAATCAAATTTCTTGTTAACATGATAAACCACGCCCACTGAATAAAAATTCTATTTTAACACCTCAGTAATCATATTAGAGTAGGTGAATGATTACATAATGAGCCCCCACTACGCATGTGAAGTGAATCCATGCATAATTTTGAATTACGTAACAATGCCTTTTGTTGAGATCTAGCTATAAGTGGTCAAAGGTCCAATTTTTAAAATGCTCCGATTGAGCTGAAATTTGAATCATTTGACCGTTATATTTTAGAGATCAAAGGTCATTTAGGGGCAATGGTCACTACCTCGACTGTGATCTGTCTCCAGATCTTTTTTTTTTGTATTTAAAACAAAGATCTTATCTGAAACACAATACCAGACTGCACATGAAGCAAAAAAGTGCATGTTTGATTTGTGTGATATAGTAATCTGCCCTACTCAAAAGTCCAGTAGTATATTGACTGCCCATGAGGGACGTAGTCAAAATTATTGGCCCGCGGTGATCTTTATTTAAAGGGGATGACCCGATTTAAGCTTTTGTATTAATAGAATGACCTTCACTCCAAATTTCTATCTGTAAAGTTTTGTGCCGATAATTCAATCCGTTTTGATGTGAGAGCTAAAAACATGATTTTGAAAGCCCATAGACTACTGTGATATCGGTCGACCAAATGGAGCACATTTTCGCTCATAACATCCAAACCAAACATCCTTTAGCCTAAGATTTCACGGGGTAAGTGAGAAAAATAGTAGCTTTCTTTTGAAACTGGTAAAATCTGAAGTCCTTGGGGATGAGGCTATTAGCAATCGGACCGTGGACCTTTAACCAATCATAATTGACAGTAATTACAGTTATTAGTACATAATCTCATCGTGGCTTACAATAGTGTCTTCGATTCCTCTCTCCCAGAGTTGTCGTCCGATTGTGTTCGGCGTCCGTTTTGTATTCGTGGCCCCTGAGTTAGCCACAGAATAAACAGCTAACAGCCTTTTGGCCTTTTATATTAGTCGCCCTCGAGCTCTGGAGTGATCAGGGTGTTTGGGGGGTTTTCTAAAGTAATGACAAGCGTCCGTGGACGACACTCCCACTAGTTGAAACATTTTCAAAAGTATTCGCTGCGATATTCCCAAGACTTTCAGTAAATTCATCTGTTGTAATTTTTGCTGGCATAAGCCCACGTCCGCGGCACACCCAGGGTAAGTTAGTATAATATTCATTTCACCATCTTTTGCTCCAATAAATTCCTCACACCAGCAGTATTGCTGAGTGTGAAATATATCCGGCCACCCGTTAGCGAGGACAAACCGGATTTAAAACTATTTGGGTGCTTGATGGTTTTAGTAGGGACGCACCAATTAGATATCCAGGGGGGGGCTGAAGTTTAGTTTGGAGATGAATTTTTTTTTTCTCTGCTTGATAAGAAGGTGAATTTTTTTTTTTTTTGCACACCTTGGGGGTTATTTTTTTTTTTTTTTTCTTTACAAGCCGTGGGGGTGATTTTTTTGTCTTTACAAGCTTGGGGGTGAATTTTTTTTTTTAATCATTCCAGTTGTTTCTTTCATCGCCAAAGTGATTTTTTTTTTGTTTTTACAGCTGGGGTGGAATTTTTTAAAATCATTTTATTGTGGCAAATTTGTACTATGGGGTGTATGGGACAGCCAGAGGTTTCACTTTTGAACGACTGATTGAGAACGGGCTCATTTTGAAAGAAGGTGATTGGAGGAACCCTCCCCCTACCATGCTGGACCACTGCAATTTTGTAAGATGGACAAAATAACTGTACCCCCTCATCCACAACATTCTTGTCTATACCACTAGTAACTGTCATACACAGGATCATTTGGCTGTCCTAAATAGTTACATATATTTTTTCTTCCTTTTCATCTAATTCCACTTTTAAAATATCACTTTAAAAAAACCCACAAAATTGTTCCAAAAAATTGTATTCTGGTGAAATACAGTGCTTGATATTTTGAAGAAACCACCTTTTTTCTTAACCACAGTACCATATAATTTCAAGCATAAATCACAAGCACTTTTCAATCCAACACATTGAACATACATCAAAACAGGACATCAGTACTTCTTTTCATTGTTGTGTTTCCATTCAGTGTTCCAATGGACACCCCTTTGTTTGTTTTTTTTGAAAAACTTTTTAGGCTATCACTTTCAGTACAATGTCCCACTCAGAAGCTTTGGAGATAATATTTCAGATCTCACAATTTTTAATGCATAACTAACGTATTTTTTTCATATGATTATCTTAAACGTTCTGAGAAAGATCTTTAAAATTGACAAATGGCACAAATGAAAACATATTCAGACAAATAAATTAGACCCGTACGGAAAACCATTTCCATACATTTGAAAACAGTTGGATGTTTATATTTATGTAAAAACAGTAAAACAAAGTTTTTCGTGGCAATCTGGCAATTCTCCATTGAAAATCAAGGTGTTGACATCCCTGCCAGAATTTGATGTGTATCTAGCAATGCCTGTTGTGACGCAAATCAAAAGTATTCAGTCCATGAGTCAAGGCATTGTAGTGCAGCTTTTTAGTAAGAAACATGATCTGTCATAAAAAGGGGATTGAGCACATACACAATACAATGGTGTGCGAGCGGTTCTGACTGCATGCTTTCAAGTTGATACAATGCTGGCAGTAATGTCAGCATCTTGGGTTGAGAAGCGAGGCTTACAATGATTAAATGATTAGTTAGTTTTTCTCATTTCTTACAAATTGTAGCACCCTAATTGTTTTTGTAAATTTGTGGAAGAGTTTTTTATTTAGTTTCCATCTCATAGTATCTGAATAATTGTCAGCCATTGTTTCCCTTTAAAAACAGGGGGACCCAAGACCAATGGTTACTGTACACCTCAAGCATCACAATTCGTTTATTCAAGTAAGGCTTTGAACACAGAAGAAGTACCCTCATAATGTACCACGTCCCATGTTTGCACCAATGATCTTTACAAAATGTTATGTAACTGATCATGATTTCTGAATATACACATCAATACCAAACTAAATATTACTCTGCTGCCATGAACATTGAAGTCCCTTTGTACATGTTCCGTGTACATACTATCCGTTTTTACACCATAGGAGCGCGCCCCGATTCACCTCTGATGGGCACGAGTCGGAGCTACTTTGAAACCTCGATTCATGTCCACAAATAGCTGCTATGAGCGATAGCTAAACATGGACAACCGACACTTGAATCGAGGTTAAAGTAGCCCCGACTCGCCCAGAGCGTGAATCGGCTAAAACCCCGATGTGTAAACACGGCTAATGATACCTAAGTGCAAATTATAATCACTATCCCGGGAGTGTTGCGTCAATCCATCGTTACCCGACCCACCTGGTCTACCGGGTCACTCTTTTCCAGTTTTGAAACCCCAATCAAATATAGCAATAGTAGGGTGATCCGGTTGCTGCTTATTCGTCATCACTTCGATATTGGAATTGGTACATACCTGCACAAAGAACTTTGCACTTGATGATTGAGTTGCCAACATCAAGGGCTGTCTGCCTTTTATTACTGGCTGTTGAATTGATTACCTGCACCCGAATGATCACTTTTGACAAAATGCATTTCCTTTGGCAATACAAGTGATCAAAAAATTAATTTTCTTTCACAGATGTGTGTAAAAAACAAATAATCTGTGTCAAGTTTTTTGTTGAAGTAGCTTCCAATAACATCAAACTTTTTGAAGTTTTCAAAAGTGGTCCACAAAATTCTCCATTGACTTTTACATGCAAAACTTCGAGATCCAGTGGGCCCCTCTAAAGCATTTACGAAATCAATGTTATTTTATACCTAAATCTAACCATATGAAGAGTGTAGCCCCTTGAAAAAAAAAGCAATTTCAATTTTTCAAAAATCACCCTAGCGCGCGTACGCGAACACATAGACCTATAGAGAACTTCCCCGTCAGGTTTATACTTTGAACAGGCTTTTATAACCTTGGTGACAATTACCAGTGACACTTTTACTTTTCCGAATTATTTTGTTGACTGGCCAACTGTCGATAAAAAAAAGAGGTCAAAATACTCATGAGAACATGCGGCATCAAAAAATAAGGTTTTCCCCAAGAAAAGGTTCAAGATCCGCCCATGTCACTGCCAAAAGTTGTGCAAAAAATATTTAGGGGTGAAAAATGTAGCAGGTGGTTTATCAACGCTCAATCTACTGCTTTGTACTCATCATCATCATCGGTCGTCCGTGGAAGGAATGAAGAAGCACTGGCTACATGTTTTCGAACCAATAATCCCTGTCTGCATGATATACTGATCTCCTTGAAGTCTAGATTGGATCGCTCTTGATGGAGTCAGTGTACTGAATGGGACTTCTGCCTCTGCTTGATTTTCCATCCCGAGGAGCCCAGAAATCAAGTGGGAGATGGGTTGGTTCGGTGGTGCGATGCAGTGACCAGCAAACATAAACGGCGTGCCTGATTGTTTGAAGATATTGGAGGATATCCACCGTATACTTGGTGTTTGGAATATGATCCTTCCAACTGATGTCGCGCACTTCTTCGTAAAAGTTTGTATGTAGCATCCATTTATGCGATCTTCCATTTTCTTGCTTATTGTCCAAGTTTCCTGAGTCATACAACAAAGCTTTCCAGGCAGGCTTTGAAGAATCTGATTTAGTCCTTCGAATCCTCGAGGATTTCCAGATCTTGTTGAGTTTATGGCAGTGCGACCCTGCTTGTGCTTTCGCTAACGTTTGAAGTCATGAAAGAATCTGGAATATATGAACCAAGGTATTTGAATTCAAGGTACATATTTTCGAGTTCAACTCCTTTGACGGCTGACGATGGAATATTTACCAGTAAGGGTTTTAGTTTTCCCGTCATTCAAGTGTAGACCAACTGCAACTGCCACTACCACTTCATCAGAGGGTTGAGATAGGTATGTTCCACGCAGCCCTTCACGCTTTTTCAAATAGGTACAAGATGGCGCAAAAAATTTGCATAAAAACATGGGTCTGTGACTGAGCTAAGATTTTGCAAATTTTGGGTTTAAATATCTAAAAATTAGCCAGGAATTTTGGGGCAAAAAGGCAGATTCCTACAGGTTAACTTAGCAGATACCGGAAGACCAATGATAAAGGGGTGAGGTTTTTTTGTCCCCTCTGTGGCCGGTGGATTTTTTTTTTTTTTTTTTACAATGATAAATGGTGAATTTTTTTTTTCTTGTCCATCTCTGAGTGAACAGTTGTTTTTTTTCTTTCACAGTCTAAGGGTGAATTTTTTTTCTTTCACACTCTACTAGGTTGATTTTTTTTTTTTCTCAAAACTTCCTAACCCCCCCTGGATATCTTATGGTGCGTCCCTTATTAAACCAAATTGGTTTGTGGTTTGCAACAAATTTCTTTTGACATTTTGGTGAGTTGTATATAATGAATGAGGCTGGCCGCCACCTCCCGCGTGGAGAGGAATGGAAGACGATACACCCACATTTAGGTATGTAATGGTTCTACATGTTTTCCTGCCCAATGGTGAAGGCCGCTCATGGTTTTGGGCAAACCAAGGACACATACCAGGGTATTTGGGAGTGGCTTCAACATGGAAGTATAGGAGATGCTATAGATTTCACCATTCTAACCATTTAGCAGCCATAGCTAGGGGTGCATACAAGTGAGACACATAATGGTTTCTGGTTGGTGTGAATAAGATAACCATGTTTTTCACCGTGAAAAGGTTTGGTTAGATTCATCTATATCTATGATACAACGAACTTAAAAACATTTTTTGAAAGGAAACACATACACAGACATGCAAACTAACTATCGGCTTCCTCATACTTCAAAATATCCAATAAAGGATTAGTCATCGTTTTGCTAATCAAATATCAAAAATCATCAAATTCATTTTTTGTATTTTTTGCAAAAACATTTAAAAAAAAAAAACATACCCTGCAAGTGGTTGGCTTGAAATCCTGTATTAAAGACAAGGCAGTACTTTTTTATCTGAATCTTTATTCTATACGTGCGTATCAAATTCCGACTTGAATATCAAAAAAGCCTTTCTCGGGTAATATCCCAGATTTTAAGCGTGATATTGTGCACCCATGATCAATACAGTTTACCTCAACCACAAAACTTATTGATCTTTGTTTATCTGATGCTATGTAAACAGAACCACAATCAGGCTTTATTGTTAATTTTGAGACGTCATCGCTGTATGTCCTTTTACGGGAGCTGTATGACAATTTCCTCAATACTTCAGTTTTTTCACTATTTGGTGGTTTTGTCTCCATTAAGCAGTTATATGGATTTGTCAAAAACACTTATCCCTGATTTATAAGTAAAAACAATGGGGATTTCCACATTTTTCTCGATTCTCTCGCTCGCAATATCCGCTGCTAATCCCTATAAGTAGGCCGAGTTGTATTCCAAAAAAGCTTGAAATGCTGCTCCATGACACACAAGGTGTATAGTCCCCAATTTTCAGAATTAATAATTGTTTTAATCTACTACAAATATAAGCTTTAAAAGGAAGCCCACAAGTTAAAATTATTGAGGGCGGAACGGTGCCACATACATTTTAGTGCAAAATTGCATATTAAGTACCTAATTTTGCATAATGCATGCATAATTTTGTCCGCACCATAATCTCCTAACGTAAGGGGTATTGATGGTAATGAAACTTGGTGGACCTGAAGGTCCTTGGAATCAAATCTTACTTTGCATTGTGAAACTTTTGGAGGTTGAGTCTAGGTCATTCTAGGCCACAACAAGTGGAAATTCATCACCAAAATTTATAATGCCAGAGAGCTGTTTAATCATGTTATCAATCTTTGCATTGCAAGAACATCAAATTTTTAACAATTTTTCAGTTGCCTGTATTCCCTAAATCATGAAACATTGAAGACCTTGATGGATTTGCTGATTCATGCCATCACCACCAAAGCTTTGTCACAATAATTGCTACTTTTTCTTCAAAAAGACAAGCGATGCAGTTTTGATGTTTCTTTCATTTCAGAAGTGACAAAGTAAATGGAGTGACTGGAAATTGCTTGTATTTTCCTCATTTCAATGTGTAATTATATTATTTTTGAATACTGTTCACAAGGGCCCCATAAAATGTTTTTTGCTACTGTACTCCAGCAAAGCTCATGATACTCTATAATGATAACACAACGTTGCCAAGTGACAGAAATTTAGGATTTGCTGCAATTTTGCTGATAGTTACCAGAAATGGAAAAATTAATTCCTATTCCCTGGTTTTGTTTTCTGCATGCAGATACCATCAGAGGGACCGGTGATTGTGTGTGGTGAAGGAGTGGGCAGCATTGGAGGTGTGCAGCTATGGTGTTTGTGTTGAAGGGGAGCGGATAGAGTGTAGCAACATTACTGACAGCCACTGCTGTATATTTGGCAGCATTTTATGTTTGCAACTTGATGTCCTCTCAGCCAGTGAAGAAAACGCTGGACATTTAGTCAGAGGGTGGTTTTGAATATCCAGATCAGGAACAGTAGAAAAAAGTATCGTAGGCCTCCTTGAAAGGCTAAACCAAACTAACAAGTAGGAGAAGAAATAAGACATGCCATGTATTTTTGGTGTGCATCAATACAAATTGAACAAGAACCGTGAGGAGAAACTAAGGCGACCACAACAAGAACCACTTGCAGAGGATCTGCAAGAAATTAGACAGTATACAATGCAGAACCATACATGATCTTTGAGATACCAGTAATGACTGTTTGATTCCCACAAGTATGTAGAGTTGAGAGACGCACTTGTATGTCGGCTCACACTGTTCAATGCATGGGTGGATGTAACCCTAGTCGCTTGAAGTAAAAACTTGGAAGAGGCAATACAGGACGGTTGGACCAAAGGCATTTACGTAAAAAACTCAGCAGAGTTATCGAGCACTTGCTAGTACGTTAAAGGTTGGCTACCAGACTGGGAAAGGACCACCACCTCGTACCAATTCACAGGATTGTATTTCTGGTCTTAGGAATGTTGCAAACATAAACCTGAACACCTAATTTCCATATTTTGGGTGGTTTTTTAATGAATCCTTCTGGGAGGAAAAAAAATAAATAAAATGTGCTCACGCTACCGACCACTTTCAGATTCCTACGCAAACGCCTGGAGGGGGACGGTGGGCTGGGTTTGGGGAGGGGGACATTTATCAGAGTATCACTTAAAGCTTAATCCAAAATTTCAGTTCCATTTTGCATGTTCAGTTATTTATTTATTCCGTTGGCTGGGTGAGTCCCCGTGTGCATGGGATGTGCCCTAAGTTACTCTTCACAGCCGTGGACTATACCATCAGACATAACAAAAAGTGAGAGGTAGACTTTTGGCTACCCTGGCACTTTTTTTCGCTAGAGGGCGTTTTCAAATGGCGCCAAAAATGCATTTAACACCTATAATGGCATTTCTAACCACTTTGAAGGTGAACATGGCCAGTTGTGTAGGGTTTTTCTCTTTTGTGTATGTCAAATGTATAAGAGCGTTCACATTCACCACTTAATTATTCACATAGTGAGGGCGCTTCAAAATGGCCCGCCAAAAGTTATTTAACACCTTATAATGATGTTTATAGCCATAAAATGTGGTAAAATGGTCCAGTTTTTCAGGTTTCCTATATTTGTTGATACCATATGATAGAGTGGTCACAGTCCCTAATTAAATGTAGTCATAAGGAGGGGCTTTTCAAAATGTGCCAAATGCATTTTAGCACCTCAATGATGTCTTTAATAGCCAAAAATGGGGTGAAATGCCCCATTTTTTCAGTGTTTTGACTCTAAATTTGGTGGGGGTGGGCGGGGGTGGGGGTTTGTTGTTTTGTTGGGGTGGGGGTTGCGCGGGGGGGGTGGGCGTGTGGGGGGTGGGGGTGGGGGGTAATTTTTGGGGTAAAAATTAGGGGGGGGCGGGGGGGGCGGGGGGGGGGGGGGGGAGGGAGGGGGTGGGGGGGGTGGGGGTAGGAGGGAGGGGGGGGGGGCGGGGGGGGGGGGGGGGGGGGTTGGGGGGCGGGGGGGGGGGGCGGGGGGGGGGGGGGGGGGGGGGGGGGGGGGTGGGGGGGGGGGGGGTGGGGGGGGGGGGGGGTGGGGGGGGGGGTGTGGGGTGTTGGGGGGGGGGGGGGTAGGTGGGGGGGGGGGGGGGGTGGGGTGGTGTGGGGGGATGTCAAATGTATAGAGCGGTCATTCACCCTTTCAATGTATTCCTAATCGAGGACGCTTTTCAAAATGGCCGCCAAATGCGGTTTAACGCCTTATGATGATGTTTTAATAGCCAAAAGGTTGAAATGGCCCAGATTTTAAGTGTTTCTATTTGTTGATTTTTTCTCCATCATTGGTTGAATTCTTCAGTACTTAAACATAACTGTGGTTTCTTTCTTGTTTCTACAGTTATTTGTTTTAGATATTAATGATTTTCTAGTTATGTTCAGTTGTATATGTAGCATTTATATCATTACCCTAGATCTGCTCAATGTGTACCTTCAAATGTAATCCATGGGAATGCAATCATAAAGGAGTAATAGCACAAATCATCAGTAAATAAAAACAGCACTATGATCAGTAGTGGATGGCAGTGACTGATAAGGCATGATGAGGAATGATACGAACATCACCTCTTCTATCTATATCTAAGGTAAGCTCGGGAACCTCATTACTGAAACCACCAAAGGAAGAGAGCAAGGTATCATCCACTATCATGAAATGAAATTGAGTATGTTTCTATTGTAGGTGACGTTTGAGCTGCTTTTTTATGGACGAAGGTCTGAATTTCTCCTTGTTACTAATTTGGATGCCCATACCTGGCGATCTCGACTGTTATTGGCGGAGTCGACCTTATATACACTTTCCCCCAAAAAAGGAACTCTACAAAACTAGACCATTTAACCCATAGCTCGAACAGGACGGGGTCCTCATTGCTGTTGTAATTAATTTAATTGGTAGCAGACTTTCGATAAGGGTCCTTCCCAGGTTTGTCATGGTAAGAATCAAAGGGGGCGGGGCGCACTATATGAAGGCCTGTTGCAGATACACAGACTTACACACATTAACACAAAGATTGTCGTGAAAATCCCCAAAATGTGCTGCAGAATTTGTCTTCAGCATCAGAAATGGCATCATGTCCACTACTGTATGTCTGTGGAAATCTTTTCTCCTCAGACGGTGGTCACACGCGTTGGTCAATTATCCGTACGATGCCATCAGGAAATCGCCACAATCATTACGCGCATCAGGGTACAGCTGGTTAAGCGCACAACCCTATCAGCATTTAGATTGTAATATCACCAATAACAGCAATAGTATTGAACAAAGCCATTACTGAAACATCACTAGAAATAATTAAAATTAACTGTAAGAAAAAAGAGAAAATGAAACCGCAAAGTGTTAGATGAATAAAGTAACTCACAAAAATAATGCGAGAAAACAATCCAAAAAATAAGGAACACTTAAAAATGAGCCACATTTCACCCATCATATTCTACTCTAAACCACATAATCATAGGTTTTAAATCGCATTTGACAGCCATTTAAAAGCGCCCTCCATTAGAATACCTTTAAGTTTTGATTGTTACTGCTAATACTTTGACAGCAACCAAATATAGCAAAAAACCGACCAAACTGGATGACATTTCAACCTTTTTGGCTAGTAAAACTCATTATGAGGTGTTAAATTCTATTTGGCGGCCATTTTGAAAAGCGACTGCCCTAGGGAAACATTGAATGTAGCGAATGTGAGCGATCTAGACATTTGCCATCAATTAAATATAGAAAACACTAAAAAATTGACCATTTTTTACCCCATTTTATGGCGATTATTAAAACATCAATAAGGTGTTAATAGCATCTCGGGCGGCCATTTTGAAAATCGCCCTCCATTAGGAAACATTTAAGTGGTGATGTGACCGCCTCTATACATTTGACACAAAAATATAGCAAAACACATGCAAAATGGGCCATTCACCCCATTTGATGGACTAGTAGGAACATCATTCATGACGTATTCTTTTTTTTCTTGGGGTGGCATTTATAAGGTGCTAAAGTGCAATTTGGCGGCCATTTTGAAATGCGCCCTCCATTAGGAAGAAATTTAAGTAGTGGAATTTTTACCGCTCTCACAGTGGACATCAAAAATATATGAAAAACACTACAAAAATGGACATTTCACAATAAAGTGGCATGCAAATGTCATATTGGTGTGAAACGACATTTTGGCGGCCATTTTGAAAACGCCCTCTCGCGAAAACAGATGCCGGGGTAGCAAAAGTCTACCTCACTTTTTTGGTATTTGTCTTGATGGTCTAGTCAATGGCTGTGAAGAGTAACTTAGGGCACATTTCATGCACACGGGGACACACCCAGACAATCGGACTAATGATTAGTGAATTTATATGGCCCCATTGCACTTAATTTATAATCTTTTATCATGAATTTTATTCAAAATGATTTATTTTTTAAAATAAGAACATTTTCTTCACAAACTTTGAAAGTTGTGATCTTTGTTTACTTTGCCTAAACACAAAGAATGACACCTATTTACGTGCCCCCAAGATTCCACTGAATTTAATTATTATTTTTCTTAATTTAAAGTAAATTAACCTATGTAAATAAAGAAAAATGGTCTTCAATGGGAATGTGCATATTTGCATATTTGCTCAAGGATGTGCCAGTTGTATGTGAAACTAAGATATGACTATGGAGTGGAGGATCTACATGGAGGCAGGTAGGACATTGGAATTCTGATATGTGACCCTTCATACAAAAATCCGATATTTGTGTTGTAAAATTAGTGAATTCTGCCTACTTTTGCACACCAGAAATACTTGGATTTGAAAGAAATTTTCAAGAAATGATTAGAAATACTAAATGCCGAGATCCCACGATGGTTTCTTTAAATTTTGTTGAGGAAAACATGTTTTTCCATCTCTTTGACATTTAAAAAGTTTTTCTTATGAATGTACATGGAATTACTGAAGCATACATTGTTCCAAATTGAAAAAAACACCTGTGTCCAAGGTAATGAAAAGCACAGCTCAGCCTCTAGCTCTCCAGCTTCTATGATAAAAGTGGGGTTTGTCATTAGAATTGACAGTGCATTGGGACGTGTACACGTGCAAACGTGTACATGAACAGAAAAGAGCGACTGCATGTTTAGAATTTACTACATGTTTACATGTGAGCAAAAGAACTTATTACTACATGTGGGGACACAGCTTTTCGTGGGGATTAAGATCATATGGTTTTAATTTTAGTGATGGAAATAAGCAATCCGGTCTGTAGCACAAAAATTTAATTAACAGGCCAAAATTGTTCAGAGACCAGTGTGGGCCAACAAATCATGTTAAGCAAAGCACATCTGGAGGAATCCAGGCAAAGAAATTGCAACAGCATTTGGGTAAAGAAACACCCATGGCAGCAAGTCAGATTACTATCTGACTATGCCCAGAGCAATCTGGAGAAATACCAGGCCAAGAAATTTGCCATAAGAGTATTAGGTAAAGAAAAAACACCCATGGCAGAAAACTATCCTTTTCCTTGAGCGAGATTTGATCTTTGCCTAGAGAGCTGAAAATCGACGGCATGGAGCGAGTACCTCACCCAATGACCAATGACCATGCCGTACGCAGGATTTTTTTTTTGGGGGGGGGGGGAGTGTGAGACCTGAAAGGGGATATATCTTGAGGAGGTGCCGGTGGTGTGCATTTGTATAAGCGTAAAACCCCATTTTCAGCATCGCCTTTCACCCTAAGACCCATTTTATGTGAAAAAATGTCACCCTAAAGACCCCATATGTTAATAAAATTTTACCAAAAAAGACCCCTTATTTTGCGGGAAATTTTCACTCAAGGGCCTTATTTGGGGTGAAATTTTGCAAAGTTTCTACAAAAAAAGGGACACCATTTGGGGGAAATTTTGCAAAATGTCACCCGAAATAATAATCAAAACTTGCTAAACCCCTTATATTTTGAGGCCTTTGTGCGGTCGTTCACCCAAAGGACCCCCCTTTTTAGTCTCCGTCACCGAATGCCCATGGGTTTCGAAACGCCTTACACCTATCCATTTCATAAGTGACCCCCCGGTTGGAACGGATGGAATAGATGATTGAAACTAATGTTTTTACTGGCAATGTCAAGGTAGTATGAGCACAAGTTGTTGGGACAACTAAGGAATACATTCTCTGTTTGGTTTTGCAGAAGGCTTTCACGGCAAACAACTATATTGTAGAGATTGTTAATGTTTTAAAAATGAACAGAGCAACATAGATTGAGTAACTTACAATGTACATACCACACTCGCTGAGCAACACAATTTAAAGTAGGTGCACGAGGTTATTTTCCAAGGAAAAATATTATATGGAGGAAATGTAAAAAATAGATTTATACTATCATGACAATCTTGCACAGAATTCAAAACTATGCAAACCACAAGGAAAATGAAGGGGCCATGCCCCCTTAATGAAGATTGTACCAACTTTCACCCGGGTGAAAACAAAGCATGGGATATCATGGTCGTCCACTAGAGGTGAAAAATGATTTTAAGGGTGTTCTTGACAGAAATTCTTTGATCTTAATTTGGTTAATGCAAGGTTCATTGTGGCAGCAAACACCCTAAGCATGCAGACTCAATAGCTGTTGCCAAAGCTTTTACACTCCTTAAAGGGCCCAGGAAATGCAAATAGAATGATGTGTTTGTGCCAGTCTACAAGGAGGGGCGAGAAGGAAAGCATTCCATATTTGGGATGGTGATGCGTGTGTGATGATAGACATCAATGGGGTGTGTGCTATTGATTTTTGAGAAAGTAATTGAAATACAGGGGACTGGTGTGAATCTAGTCTGACACTGACTGAAAATCATTAATTTTACCAATGATTCATGGTGTGTATTCTTTTTTTGACCCTGTTTATTGGAATGGAAGGTCCCCTAAAAGATTGAGTAGGTTATCATCTCATTTCCTGGGACCTTTAATCTCTGTATCTTATCTATCAGTTGTACTTGGAGTGTCTCAGGAATGCCACCAGACAAATCTACCCAAGAGCCGGTTAGTTAGGGGGCTGTCTTGATTCATCACCAATTCTTCTTACAACATCTGGATAAGAATATTGAGAACTTTTATTTGGGATTTGATGAAGAAGAGATGCAATGCAAAAATGGTTTTTTTTTGTTTCGAAAGACTGCATGTTCGCTTTCCGAGTCCCCTACCAAAATGAGTTGACAAAGGTATTGAAATGAAGGCATTGCAGTTGTCTATTTGTATCGCCTTCACTACTAAGGTGTGGAATGAAAAGGTTCAAGAACCATCAAGTTGGTCACAAATCTTCAAGAAGATACACACAAGATTGTCTGAAAGATTCGTGACAAGATTTCCTCTGATGGACCATAAGGCAACCTTCTCAATGACTTGACTATGGAGCCGTTGAGATGGGAGTCAACAGTCCACTTTGCTTATGCCTTCCATGCAGGCCGACTGGCTAAGGAATGGGAAGCATAAGGTCCCACAGGCAGGGGCACTGCCACTGGACTCAACCAGGAGCCCTAAGTCGGGCCCCTGGACGGGCAGGCACCTGGGTGGTTCTTTGACATCAGACTACATACATAGTAGTCTCATGACAAAACTCACACAAGTTCATCAGGTGCGCACAAGAACATATTTACCAACACAACAACATAGCTTCCGCCAGCCTAACATTCTTGCATTAGGAAATCCATGAAAGCTAATTTAATACTTCCTGGTTTATAAAATTGGCCATCACTGATGGACGTACTGCTGTGGAAGCTGTTGTTAGATTGTTCAAGTGCCACTACCTTTTTGGCGTCAACTCTCTCCCAATTTTTTAAACTAGAATTCTCGGTTCTCGGCTTTCGCGATCGCTATAGTCAAAGAATATAGCTGTGGGCCGCCCCAGACTTTGACTCTGGCACGTGACCTTTGATCTCACTAACAATTGAGGATAGCATGGTGCACCATGACAAAAGTTTGGGTTCCAATTGAAGTTAAACTTTTCAATTTAGGTCAATTTTAAAAAAAAACTTAACAATTTTGACACACACACATAACACACCAAACCACACACACATACACAAATTACATACACACGCACAACGGGATTGCTAAGTGGTCCTGCCAGTAAGCTGGGCGGCCCACAAAAACTTTTGGGAGTTTCATTTGCCCCGTGACATATGGAGTTTCCTGTGCAGCTAAGAGTTTGACATGCAGTAAAAGAATGTAAAATGACAGCAGTAGAGGCAGTTACGTAGGAGCCAGCAAGTAGAGGTGGGTAGCATATTTCAGTGGGAACATTCATGTAGTCCTGAGGGCCCTAAAAAAGTTCAGATCATCTGAAAGTGGGACTAAAGGATAGTAAGCAATACACACTTTTGGGTTTGTCTGGGAGATGCACACCCTTTTATTTGGCTGCGAAAACAATTATTTTGCCATGTTTGCGTCAGTGCACAGTCATTTTGGCAACACCCACCTTGTTTTAAAAAATATTCACTAGAACTGGTTTTTTTTTAAAATTTGAAAGTTTCAACCATAATCCAGGAAATATTATTATATCTTTAGGTTTAGAGGGAAATTTGAAATATAGAAAACCTTCCAAGAGGGAGAATGAGATATTGTTGCAGACCACTATGTTACTTATTTAATACTTATACTGGTCTGAAATATTTGAACAATTCACAAAATTAACTGCAGAAAATCATTTTTTTTTTGCCAAAACTGGCGGTTTGACAGCATTAAATCGCCCTGATGCCAAAAGCAAAAACATGTTACGTGGTTTGTAAATTTTCAAAACTGTACACATACTGAACACACCATTCTGCACCAAAATCGAACCAAAACCTATAAAATGTTTTGCATCAAAATCTTAAATTTGAAGATTATTTGTGGCCATTCCAATGTGCCTCTGACGTTTCACGAAATAAATTAGGGTGGGATGGCTTTTGCTGTTTTCAGAATCACTGGTGTACCAATCCCCCTTGCCAAGGTCAAATTTGACATTGTAAATAAGTGTGACGTGGTAAGGGGGGGACTCGTATGTAAAAAATTAATTACTGGAGATATTTTGTTTTGCATTTTTAAACCATGATATAGTGAAGTACGATACATCATGATTTGACAAGATCGTGCACTTCTGGATGCAGAAGATGAAACTTGGCACAAACCTTAAAGCAATTTCAGAAGGTGTGCCCCAAAATTCGACCACAATAATGACGTCATAGGCACGCCCCTTTTTTATACAATCGTAATAATTAGGTTAAAATAAGTTACTTTCAATAATCATATCAAGTTTGGTATCATATTAAGGCTTTAGACAGGTGAAGAAGAGTGCTAAAGAACTAAATATTTGGAAATATTTGGTACGCGCAGAGAGGTCAGTTGGGGTCATTAAAGGTCATATGATACCAAGGCCAGTCGTGTGGCTGATAATCGTAGTTAGGTTTGGTTTGTCCAAAGTGTTCAAAATCAAAATGTGAATCCCATTGGTCACACATATGGGCATGTTGGGGAAAATTGCATTCTGATTAAGCACCACACGAATTTTATTGCAATAATTAATGTCACAAACGACGCCCCTTTGTATTATTAGTATGACGAAACATTATCGTAAACGTGAGGTTTCTGATAAATTGGCATTTAAATTGTACAATTAATATTCACGTGCGATTATTTCGGTTCGATAGCATCAAATTATTAAACTAATGACATAACTAATGCACATATTTTTCTATTCTCCAGAATGTATTGGGAAAACCTTTTTTAAAGTGTACTACTAAGCTAAACTTTAATTTAAGTATGTTTTAAAAAGAGTCTTTGCGGTCTGAAAGAAATAATAATCACATGCAATCATGATTGCCTATTAGTACCCATTAAATAAAATGTTGCCCAATTGAGGTCGCCATGTTCGGCATTGGTGAGTCGCTCGGCATTGGTGTCGTTGTATGACTTTGTAAGTCAATAGATAAAAAACATGTGGTTATTAAAGGAATGTTTAGGGTACTCATGGTCAGAAAATCGGATGATATAGTGTGTCCAGTAGAAAGTCAGTAACGATCGATTAAAAATGGGGCGATTCTGATCAGAATCAGCTGAAAAGGTTTGGTATGGCATTCACAAGTCTTTCACTGGCTACTTCTTTCCAGGACACACTATGTACTTATACCATCATGATTTCAATGTTTCTCGTAGGCCGATCAAAATGGCCTGCATCATAGGAAGATATTATAAACGTTTACTTTGATATCAATTCATATAGTGTCATTTTTCGACGGAAAGACATTCATTTGAAACAAAAAATGATATTATAATATGTTGAAGCCAAATTATATTAGCCTGGCCTTTCGCTTAAGAACGTATCAAAAGTTTACTACAATCAAAGTAGTAGATATGTATGGGGCAAGGGTATAGGGAAAAGGTTTATACAGGGCCAAAATTGAAATGGTCGAAATGGGCAGAGAAGTATGTTTCATCGCCTTTAGGATAAAATGGTATAGTTGCCCTATCTGGAAAAGTAGTATAGTACTTTAACTGTTATGGGCCAAAATAGGTTCAAGGTCACAATGGGAGAAAAATTGTAGATTTATTGGTTGTAGTGTAAATATATCAAATTGTTCGTTCTCTACTGGTATAGAAAGCCCAAAATATACTGGTTGCACACAGATATAATACACTGGCACAAAAAGATATCGGCATGTTTTCGCTCAGTATTGTGTCAAGTCAGACCGTTTTGAAAGTTTTCGAAATAGACATTTGCTGCCTAGGTCGTGACTATTTCCTTTAACACCCCCTTAAAAAAGCGTGCAGAAATGGCCGTGATAGAACGCACGAAAGACGCAAAACCCCCAAACAAAAAGTTGCAGTTTTTGGATTTTTCATGGGGCATGCAGTTTACTGGGACACGAGCACGTGTACCACAATCAATATAGCAAGTTAGTCTTTCTCGCTCATTCAGTCGGGAAAGAAGGAAAAACTTCTTGGTGTTTAAAATCAATACACACGTTTATGCGTTTTGTACCACAACAGTGACCATTGAAAATCCAAAAACTGCAACTTTTTGGGTTGCGTCTTCGGGCGTTCTATATCAGCCATTTCTACACGCCTTTTTCTACAAAGCTAGGTATTAAATGAAAGAGCAAGGACTAGGCAACAAAATGTATATTTCGAAACAACTTTCAAAATGGTAGACTTGGCACCAGTACTGATCGAAAAACACGCTGAGATACTTTTTGTGCCAGTGTATTTTGTTGCATCATTCGAATACAATGTGACTGGGTATGTGATAGGGTCCCTAACTAATAGATTCTATTCTATATGAACTGCCAAAAACAATGAATCTATATAGGCCACAATTAGTATCAGGGATGACCAAATGAACAAATTGTATAAAAACCTTTTTAGCAAATTGGAAAATTTTACCCAGGATGACCTGAACTGTCTTATGTGCCAATTGTACATAAAACTATAGATCACAGATACTGTCGAACTATTACCTTAATAATTCAAACAAATTCACATTTGACACATGTAGCAATTTTGACCCCTTATTCCTACATACTCCACAGTGTCAATTTGGGTTTTAATTTAGTATTATAGTCAATTTTGAGTATATATCGTATATTAACACCAAAAATATAAACCCCCATTATTGCGTCTGTTGGTAATCTTGTGAAAACCTGTTTGTTTTTAGTCGAGTTGAATACTATGTATAAAGCCCATGAATATTGTTTGCAGAGATTTATAACAATAAGTCAATACATGGTTAATGTTGGTACCAAGTTTGATGGTTGCCGATTTTCAGAAAGTCCGGTCAGTGGGGAAAAAGAGGAGATGGAAATTGTAAAATGTTTCAAAATCATGATTTTTTTTTTTTTTTTTTTAATCTTAAATTTGTTCCTTCAAACCACAAACAGCAAATCTATAAAAGAAAATAAAAACAAAAATTTTTAATAAAAAAAATGCACAAATAAATATTAAAATAAATTAAATTAAAAAAATAACATTCTAACAGTTAATAGCTTGGTTCCAGATCAAAACATATTGATACAGATGGAGTTTTATGGTAAAACATTACTGCAATCAAAATAAATAATGGATTATATATTTATATATATGTCTATGTATATGTATGATGACGTTTAATTATATCACAAGTAAAAAATATAAATCGTAATAATACAAAATACGACACCAAATGATGGTCAAACAGAAGAAGGTCAATCCACTGGATGTTCGTGTCTAAAAAACGCTTGTATTATTTGTCATATTATCTGGCAATTTGCGTTAATACACAATGACGTTGATAAAATTGAGGATGATGTCAGGAGTTCTACAAGAAACCCAGATATTGGGTAGGTTAGGATTTCGGGAAGGGACATTGTAAACAAATTGAGGCCCAAAGACCTTTGACCTGACACTTTGTCGAAACTGCTACAAAAGTACCCAACAAACTAGTTCAAAGAATACCGCATTTAAAAACAGGATAATACTTGAAGCACGGGCATTTCTTTGCTATGTTCAAAACTGTAGATAGAAAGTCACATTTATGAACTCTGCATACAATGAATTGAAATCTCTCTTAAAGTAAAACACAAAAAAAAAAAACTGAAAAAACATATAAGAGCGATTTTGAGAGTTTTCTTGGTGACTGTCAACAGCAGTTATATAGAACACACTGCTTGGACTCCACATAGAAATGGCTCTGTGCTGTGGAATTGATTGGAAACATTCTCTAACTGCAAAAGATTGAATTTCAATCTCTATACAGGGCCCACTCTGAAAAAGAGTGAATTCATACTTTGCAAAGAATAACTTTTTGGCCTCAAATTTTACCACTCTATAATTAAACAAAGATTAAATGATATCATTTTTGTCAATTATCAATTGTCACTCTAAAAGAGTGAAATCACTCTTTTGCATTTAGGGATCTGTTGGACAACAAGTTTAAGAAAGCCGGTGGTCCGGGTATTGCCGTGTTTGCAACTTCTAATTCAGTTCTGAAAGCTGGGGCAATGGCAAGGATGGCGCATACCATCAGTTTCCAGCACTTTAACTTGGGCAAAGCTTAAACGGAATGCTTTGCAGCTTACAGATACTTTTTATGGATCCTTTTTCTAGATTGGATGACTGTAGATGATGTAAACTTGGTTTCGAGGCGGGGGTTTCTTTCTAACTTATTTCACCACCGACCGCGGGTTGTTAGGGCACAGCCTTCATGTATTTGGAAAAATACAATTGAAAGAAAAGAAGAGAGTAGTAGTGGGCCTCTTTTGAGGAATGTAATATGGTACAGACTTTAGTGCATATAAGGTATCCAAGAACCCAACCTTCCAATACTGGGATTATAATTTCTTGATTTCATATAGTGCTTGCTGTGTGATATGATGTGCACTCGCTATCACCAAGCTTAGACTTTCGTGGTATACACGTCCCTTTTGCAAAACTCTATTTTATTTACAGCTCTGTACACATCAGGGCGATTATATTAAGCTGAAGAAGAAAAAAAGTAGTACAAGGTGCTGGATAGCTGCCATTGTTTCTGGAAGGTCGGCCCAAGCAGCATGTCACGTTTTTGTTAATATCCCAACAAAAATCAATGAGTCATTCATTCAATCATTCATTCAAGTTTATTTAAATCTAACATTAGAAGAGATCATCAACAAGGAAGAAAAGGAATAAAAATGGGAAACACAAATAAAATAGATAATTATAAATAGAAGAAAGGTCAATCCACTGGATGTTCTTGTCTAAAAAAAGCTTGTATTATTTGTTCAGAATTATCTGGCAATTTGCGTTAATACACAATGACGTTGGATAAAATTGAGAATGGTGTCAGGATTTCTACAAGATACCCAGATATTGGGTAGGATTTCTGGAAGGGACCTTGTAACAATTGAGCCCAAATACCATTTGACCTGACACTTTGTCGAAACTGCTACAAAAGTACCCAACAAACTAGTTCAAAGAATACCGCATTAAAAACAGGATAATACTTGAAGCACGGGCATTTCTTTGCTATGTTCAAAACTGTAGAAAGTCACATTTATGAACTCTGCATACAATGAATGAAATCTCTTAAAGTAAAACACAAAACTGAAAAAAAAATGTAAGAGCAGATGTTGAGAGTTTTCTTGGTGACTGTCAACAGCAGTATATAGAACACACTGCTTGGCCTCCACATAGAAATGGCTCTGTGCTGTGGAATATGATTGGAAACATTCTCTAACTGCAAAAGATTGAATTTCACTCTCTATACAGGGCCCACTCTGAAAAGAGTGAAATTTCATACCTTTCAAAGAATACTTTTTGGCTCAAATTTACACTTTATAATTAAACAAATGATAAATGATATCATTTTGTCAATTATCAATTGTCACTCTAAAAGAGTGAAATTCACTCTTTTGCATTTAGTGGATCTTGTTGGACAACAAGTCTTAAGAAGCCGGTATTGCCATGTTTGAAACTTCTAATTCAGTTCTGAAAGCTGGCACATGGCAAGGACCTGGCGCAACCATCAAGTTTCAGCACTTTATACTTGGGCAAAGCTTCAACGGAATGTTTTGCAGCTTACAGATACTTTTTATGGATCCTTTTTCTAGATTTGGAGACTGTAGATGATGTAAACTTGGTCGAGGCGGTCTAAATTATTTCACCACCAACCGGTGTAGTGCTACAGCCTTCACTGTCATTTGGAAATACAATTGAAAGAAGAGAGTAGTGGGCTTTTGAGGAATGTAATATGTTACAGACTTTAGTGCATATAAGGATGATCACAAAGAACCCAACCTTCCAATACTGTGATATGATTTCTTGATTTCATATAGTGCTTGATGTGATATTGACGTGCACTCGCTATCACCAAGCTTAGACTTTCGTGGTATACACAGTCCCTTTTGCAAAACTCTATTTTCATTTACAGATCTGTACACATCAGGGCGATTAAGCTGAAGAAGAAAAAAGTAGTACAAGGTGCTTGATAGTGCCATTTTTTCTGAATGTACGGCCGCAGCATGTCACTTTTTGTAATATCCAACAAAATCTAATTATTCATTCATTCAATCATTCATTCAAGTTTATTTCATCTCAACATTAGAATATGCATCAAAATTCAATAAAATTTAAAATTGGAAATACAATATAAATATATAATTATATAATAGAAACGACATTAATGGTGAATGAGATGGGGACACTACTAAACGCATAGCGTGATGTTGTAGTGCCCGGTAAATAAAGAGGTATAAAAATAAGATAAATTGTACAATTTGAAAGCCAAGAGCATCGCTAACAGTATAAACCTTATAAATTGATTTATAAAGGAAAAAAAATAATTAATGCAAGATGTTCTTGGGGTTACATCAGACAAAACAAGACAAACATACACACAAACTGACACACGCACACTGACAGGATGGAGAACACGGACAAGACCGAAATTGAATGAAACTACATAGTATTTACCTTTGATATGAAACAAAAATCAATTTATTTCGATGATTTTAATTTTTTTACAATGTCAAAATTTGTTTGACATAATTACGGAACTGCCCTTTATTGTATGCATACCATGTGGTGGAATTTGATCCCAAATTTGGTGAAATTTGATATCAAATGACCTCCAATGACCTTTAATGACCTATAATGACCCCAAATGCTAAGATACCCTACTAAAAGTATCTTTAAGACAATCTTTATGTTCCAGGCTTTAATTTGATACCACACATGATAGGTTTCTGAGGAATTCCCATTTTGACATAATTAAGCAATATGCAAAAAAGGGGGCAGGCCTATGACGTCATTAATGAGGTCCGATTTTTGGGCACCCCTTCTAAGTTTGCTTTGTACACCCCAAGGAATGTCTTTGCCAAGTTTCATGCTTTTGTCCAGAAGTGCACAATGTTTATGGTTATCTACTACACTATAATATATTTTCAAAAACCAAAATGATTTACTTAGAAAGAAAAATTTTTCTACCCCTACCTCACATTTTTCACAAACTGAAAGTGCAAAAAAAAAACAACTAGCAATGAACGCATTTGTTATGTCCAAGAAATTATGGCCCAAGTATAGGATACTGAATCCGACCATGAAGGGGATGACAAAGAAAGCGACAGCATTGTTGACACTACCATTGGAATTGTCTGCAGGGAAGACCCCATAATGCCAGATATCAGCATGGTATTAGAAGGGTTGGTGATGTTGAAAGCAGAGAATGTATTGTAATATCATACCTCTTATTGCTCCCAATTTATTGTGTCGACCTTTCTTATCTGAAGGACGCACAACATTTTTGAAAATAGAAATATTGAAGGGATGATGGCAAACCATTAATGCGAAAGGTACAAGGACTAAAAACCAAGATACAAAAAAATCACAGTAAATAGCACAGGGAAGAGCTGCAGAGTACATTAATTTGGTAGTGTTCATGAATAGGCCACATGTACTTTGGTGGCCACTCCAAATGAAAATGCAAATGGTGTGCCCGCGGCAGATGCCCATCTCTCCAATTTAACCCATGATCAGGCGGTTTAAAACTGTTTAACCTGCTTAACGTTTAACCCGCTTTGTGAAAACTACGGCCATTGAGTAATGCAGCAAATTCTTGTTTTTGGAATAACGGTGATATGTGACAACATGATACATCAAATAGCTCCAGGGGGGGGGGCAAAAATTTTTAAAAAAATCATTTGTTAAGCAATCATGACAATTTGAGAAGAAATTATTAAATACCAAGAGCTAAGCAAGCTGAAATAACGAGAAAACAAGTTGCAGAAATTGAAAAAGAGTGTAAATTTACACAATGTTAAAGAGTAATCAGGGATAAACAAAGTAAAATTGTGCAGTTTGCGGAGTTACTTCAGTGCTAGTACCACAAGCATTAAAAAGGTAGCAAATCAGCCACGAAAGATGATGGAAAACGGTCTTCATTGAAGCCACCATTAAAGGTAGCAAGTACGCAGTAACCTGCAGGATTTTCGACAACATCACCGATAGATTAAAACAAGATGATGGTTGTTTGCAAATTAACCACAAATATTGTCATTCAACAAATATGGGAGAAATCACTCTATAAAGGCAAACACAAAAAAAAAAGAAAATGTCCATGGGCCAATGAGGGTATTTGCAAGAAATGTCCTCAATACAGGAGACCAAGTGGACAGTTGATGCCAGTGGTGAGGAGATTTTGGTATGTGAGAGTGGCACCGTTGAGGAAGCAATTGACCTCGGCCAAAACCAAGCACAACAATGGTGTTATTCCACAGACTTTGAAATATGTCATTGAGTCATGCAAGCAGAATACGCTTTAAGGGCAACAGAGAAGGACAAAAGACCTAGACGATTCTGAGGAGGTTGTTAGAATAAAAAAAAATCTCTGTTCAGATAAGGCACCGTCACAGATGCAGTCACCAGAGAGAAAAATTTCATCAATCAACAAGCCTGCGCTTCTTCCACTTGACGAAGATGTACAAACGCTGTATCAGCACAGCGACCAAATGATCGAGGACCTCACCTCAGCACCATGGACTTCATCATTGTGCACAAAAAAGAAAAAAATGTCATGGGCCCAATGAGGCTATTTGTAAGAATAGTCCTAAACTACAGAAGACTAAGTGGACAGTCTTAGGCCAGTGGTGAGGATATTTTGGTATGCGAGAGGTGGCAACCTGTTGAGGAAGCAATTGACCTCACTGGAATCCGAGCACAACAATTGTGCTATTCCACATTCTTTGAAAGCTGTCATTGAAGTCATGCAAGCTGAATACCTCATAAAGGGCAACAGAGAATGAAAAAATGACCTACACAATCTGAAGGAAGTTGCCAGAATAAAAAACAATTTACCCGGGACGTGTTGTTCCTTTTTTTTTGTACAGATGTCCGGGTACAGATTGGTCCCATTAAATTTTGAGTCCAACTTCGAATACTTTAAGTGTCGAAGTTTCAGTACAACGGAGCACCGAGCTTTAATGCGACACATAAGACACGTTCACAAGCCCCATCATCAGTGCGAGTTTGTGATTACACTACTTCCCGGCGGTTTAAGTTGCTCACACAACAAAAACAACAACATGAACTTCAACAAACACTGGAAACAGTAAAAGCCTCCACCATGTGGGGTGCAGGAAGCGCTAATGCCGAACTGGGGATGCTTGGAACTTTTTCCAACAGCGGCCCCAGAGCAGCTAGACCCGTCCGGCGTATTCCCAGAAGTGGCCAACTAACCGAAAGAGTTGGGGGGTTCACCCACTGCTCTTTGTGAAGATTAAAAGACCCATAGGGATGGCTGTTTACCAGCAGGGCAAGTTTCTAGCTCGGTCGCAGACGCCAACACCATCAAGTTCAGAAACCACGGGTCATTTCGTCCCTGATCCCTGAGTCATGTTAGTACAACCTGTAGTGCTACCCAGAACCAAAAAATCTATTGAAGCACCCTGCTTTAACAATGTCATCCTTACATAATAAAATGGGCTTTCTTGCTTGCAGACTATCAGAGAATGTTACCAAAATAAGAGGAATTACAAAACACTGCAGTATACTTCCTAGTCTCCTGGAGGAAATCTACACACGCCCATGCAGAGTGTACATGGACAGATGGGCTCAGTTTTGTCACAAGCGGAAAATTGATCCGATGCAAGCCAATGTACAAGAAAGTGTTGATTTTTTCTAACGAACTTGTGAAAAAAGGGACTAGGGTATATTGCGATAATCACTGCCCAATCAGCATTGTCAACCTTTTTGTTCCTTCCAAGTGGGGCAAACCATTGGTGCCATCCTTTGATTTCTAGATTTGGGAAAGGGGTTTTTAACTTAAAACACACACACCTAGATATATAAGTCTGGAATATTAGCATTAGTTTTTAAGTACCTTCAAGAAGTTTTACAGCAAATGACTGGTATGAGAGAGATCACATTAAAATTGACAATTTGGGAATGTTTTGAATGCTTGTGATATAGACATTTAAAGGGTGCGTAAACCTGGTGGGAATTTAGCGCATCCCAAGCTTATGCAAATTAGTGCGCCACAATTGCCGTAGATTACGACACAAATTATTGGGGGACTTGTTTTTCCCTTCTAGTGGATGGACTGTATACTTGGTCCCGTGGGTTTAGATGCTCGCGGGCACTGACAGTAATTATTGCCCGGGATTAGGTATAGCTTACAAGTGCAGTCGGGTAAAATCCGCCACAGCCCCTTTTGTGAATGGTGGGTGACCCCTGGATGGGCCTGCATAAATATCAAAAAAAATTATATTAATATATGTTGTTAAAATTGGGATTAATGGGCAGATGAGATGTTTTAATAAGTAGGTGGGAATGTGATAATAGGTATGTGATACTCCATACACAATGAAAAAAGCATTAAAAATTACACTATAAGAATATTTTGCCTCTCACAACCGCTTAACATACAAGGTAATTCGTTGGCAACTAGGTCAAAATTTGTGCCGCTTTTGCTGCCGGGCTAGTTACGAGTGTATTTGAGCAGTAGTAAATCAATATGCTTTGATTTTTATTATGTCAACCCATGCATATTATCAAAGTAGGTTTTTGGGATGTGTTGATACCGAAAGTTTAAAAAAGCCAAAGATGCAGTGGACAAATACATATCAGTCAATTTTTTTTGCTAGTGCAGATAAAACCTCCAAATGTGATATATACATTTAAATCGATCATTACCTAACCAGTAAATGTAATGTTGGACGAGTACGGAGGCGGTATCATTTCAAAGTTCGTTCAACTTCTTAATAGTGTGTTCAAAAGCTGTGAAATCAGTTCTCACATCCATGTTTATTTTCTTAAAAAAGATCTAAAAAGGGAAAGGGCATGGGAAAATTATTGAGATGTCTAGAGGCCCCAGATCTGACACCATTTTTTTTTAAGTTCCACAGCGTTTGACCCCATACAAACTCTTTTCTTTTATAGACAATTTTAACAACTGTGCGACACAATTTTGACTACTGATATAAGTAGGGACATGCAAGAGCTATATCTCTGCAAAAATCAGACAAATCCATGCGGGAATATTGCCCATATAGGCCTACAAAGTCACGATTTGTATGTTCTATAGCGACCTCTAATGCATCTTATAGAAAGACGTGAAGAAAAACTAGATTTTAATGAAAAATCATTTTGCCCGCAATGAAATTTCGATTGTAAAAGTACACATAATGTAGTTAGTGGAATATTTAATCCAAATCAGTTGTAAAAGGTGTCGCGGGGATAATTTTGTTTCTTTGGTTTTGTCATAATAAATGAGATTTCAAAAGCCTGTGGACCTTCAAGGCATATTCTTTCTTACATAAAAAGAAGCATTTTAAGTGTCTATTATATTTTCACGAACTGATTCCTGTTGGATCCTGATTCTGGTTAGGTAAAATTAAAAAAAAAATACAATCACATGCACCTTATTCAAAAGGTAATGGCATCTTAAGGATCAAAACCTGTTAATGTTTGTCTGTTGCCTTTAATAAATTGCAGGTAAGATGGGTACAGGGAGATTAAACAGCCATGTCCACAGGTGACAACATGATACCATCAAATAGCTACAACTGTTAAGCAATCATGACAATGATGGAAAATTATAAATATCAGCAGCTACACTGCAAAAAAAGGGTTCAAAACTTACTCATTGTAGTGATTAAATTGCGAAACACTTGGGGTTTTACAGATGTTCACACAATACACTGAAGTGCACATTTAACGTGTTCGTTTTTAACACTGTATGTACGTCAAACTTTTCTTCCCCCCCCATTTATGACGTCGCCGCTTATGGCCAATCTTGAGTTGAAATAGGTTTTTTTGGGGGTGACAGTAGTAGTAAGGTCAAAAAACATTTCCTCCCACGCAAAGCCTTACGGGTGGAATATCAATGTGGGGAATACCGGAAAACATGCGCTCGGCTTGAATTTCGACAGCGTCCATGTCTGTTTTTCAACATATTAGTTAATAGATCGCGGGGTCTTTTTCATATAATAATGGCTCCAAAATTGCTTTGTTATTGTGGACATAGCGCGAAAAATCATCCAGCATCTTTTTCGCAAAAGTATACCGTATGAATCGGACTTCGAATGTTGTTTGGGTGTGGATCCGAAAATCGTAACAGGATGGGCCTTGTTAACGGTAAATGTTAAAGACGCCGTTTGCATACCTAGTATAGAAACACCGGGATGGAAGTTTCGCCATATGCTTGATAGCAACAGGTAAAAGTAGGGGTTCATGAGGCCCAATCTAAACATGGTGTCCGAAATAACCGCGTCCTGATGCAAAATGTCACTCAATACCAATACATCTATAGTATGCCTACTTTGAGGAGTCTACGTCCAAGAATTTGCTAATACTAGTCCAACATCATGTCAAAGTACTCCTGCGATATCAACAACACATCGTAGTCCCAATGAGCATGATCACTCGTACGTACAAATTCACTCATTTGACAAGCCAATATGTGAAACTCCAACGCAAGACCAAGGTTGGAAAAAAGGGTGTGAACAGATTAGGCCTTCTCTGGCAGGTCGGACTACTGCCAATACTGGCCGGATTTTGATCGTGTTTTGTTGAAATGGCACTCCCTGTAGTATTATGCTGAAAAAAAAAAGCAGTGACAATACGCCGTGTTGTAAAACCAGTCATTCCAGTCGATAGAAGAGGCTCATGCCATTAATGGGAGCAGATCCACACAATTTGTCCAAAAAGATTAAGACGAAAATGTTAGTTAAAGGTGCCACCACAGACACAGTGCAATTTCTTGGTCGAGAGCTGCCAAAAAAAATATTGTAGCTAAAATTCTGAGGTTTTGCAACAAGGATTCTGTTATGAATTTTGAATTTGTTTGGTATTGTTTGTTATGTTGTACGCAACTGATCCAAAAAGTATTTCTACATGAAATCTCATTAAGTATGACTGTGTTTAAGAGAGAACGAGAACGAGAATCTTGACAAAAGAAACAGACATTCCATTGATGGCCCCACTAACTCAACAACAGAAAGAACTTTTGAGCAAGCTCATCAAAAATAGGCAGCACAATTTGGTCGTGATGGACTGCTTATCATCCACGTGGAAAAACATACCAAATATTTAGAAGTGCCAAAATACACAACAGCTCTAGCTCACAAGCTGACTGCAGAACACAAAAATTAGGAGAGCCAAGCTGATGAAAGATGACCAAGATCTTGGCCCAAGTTACTGACAACTCACCATGTAACCATAGTAATACCACAGCTGACAAAGATGTGCATACTCAGGTTGTGACTGTGAGATAACGCGTAACAAGTCTGCATATGGCCTAAAGCCCGCAAAAAAGCTGGGTTAAATATAGTAGGAGCCCGCTTCAATAAAGAGACCGTTTTGGCTTTACGTGCCATAATGACACATTCCTTTGGAACTAATCCGCAGAACTTTGAAAGTAGAGTAGGCCATGAATGTGTTTATGAGTGAAAGTTGTCTCAAGGATGAAGTTCGTGATATGGAATTTGAGTACGAGTGCGGAACATTCACAAATTCATAAGGTGAAGACACGTCCTTTGTTCGAGTTGTAAGTGTACAAGAAGTTATCACCAAAATGGGTCATGAATTAAGAGATGGACATTTTGGAACAATTACCAAATGTACCAGACAATGTACTTTGGTTGCATGTATCTGCGACAAGAGGGTGGCCAGAAGCACCAAGCTAAGCATTCCAGATTATTAATGTGAATGAAAAAGGTCATCATTCCATCAAAAACTGTAAAATAATCGAATTTTTTGAGGGGAAAGACCACCGAGCAAAATATAGAAGAATATTTGGGCCAACTCCTTGCTCACTTCTCAACCCTGACCAAAACATCTCAAGCCTGAACGGACAAGACCATTTTTGATACACTAGCACGCTACCTCAAAGAAAGCCTGCACCTGGTGAGTTTTAGTTTGCTATTTTTTTTTTCATTACGTATGGTGTATTGTCAGCTGTGGAAAAGTGGATGTGAAGTTTTAGAATTTCAATTGTGTAAACACAGTACACAAAAAATAAAATTAAAAAAAATACAAGTACTAAATAAATAGTACATGGTAAAACAAATTTTCCAAAGTAAAACGAAAATCCAAGATTTCAATTTCAGAATCAGAGAAAAAATCATGAAAAAAAATCTTTCAAAAAATACGAAAATGTCAGTACAAAGAATACTGTCATGTTCCCAATTGTACACCAGTATATCTGTTGGTCAGAAAAAAAAAAAAGAAATCGTCCTTTAGGCAACAAAAATAACAAACCCCCTGTTTTAACGGGCCCGCCGACCCGGATTTTTCAGTTTTGCTTTTTTTTTTTTTAGTTTTTTCAACAAAAAATTAATGTAAATCAGCCTGTTTTTATTAGCCCAAATTTATCAATTTTTGGGCAATTTTTTTTAGAAAATTTGTTTGTAAAAAAATTTCATTTTTTCTCTTGAATTTCAGATTTTGGGACTATTTTAGCCAATTTGCCTCCAGAAAAGAAAAAAAATGAAAAGAAAAAAATCTCCCGACTGAACGACCCTACTCGAAAGGTCCACTCGCCCATAAAACAGAGTTTTCTTTTTGGTCGCCTAAAGGTTGTATTTTGTGATGCCACAAGCCTCGTTCCCCCCTGACTTACCTTGAAAGTTGAGATTTATATGTCTCTGAACTGGAACTTGTGACCTAATCTTACGTGTACATTCGGTCTGAAGAAATTTGCAAGTGTATTTTCTGTCCATAAACGCGACAACTTATAGGGAGTCCGTAATGACCCCATCTGACACTTTTTCTGAACAGAATTTGGAAACCCTTAACAGAAGAAAGGACCGGTTTAAATTCCGTTAAAGTTTCCGGAATTCATAAGTTTGTGATCAGAAGTTTGTCATTTGACAGGATGGGTCCGGTTACGGAACCTCCCGAAATTATAGCTAGTAGGGCCTATGGGACTGTGGGGAAAAACACACATTGCTCATACACAAAACTGCAAGGTCAGGATCAAAGTTGTGAATAAGCTTTTCTCAAGGATAATAGTGATCAATAAATGATACGGAGGTGCTGGATCACAAAATGCACCTTTAATCAAATCGGCGTATTCAATCTGGAAAGAATTTGAAATTGGCAATTCATATCCCCCTAAAATGTACATGTACGGGAACATTGTACCTTGTAATTGGATTCGGTGTTTTATTAGTTGTGGCAGTGGGAGAATTCGTGAATTTTAAGACTGCAAGCAGAGCAGTCACAAATGCATTTTGCATTGTCATCTTTTTTCACATGTTAATTTTACCCGTATTGCTGGGTGTGGTGTCGGCGCTGCGCATCCACTCTACAGTCTGGACGCGAGTGAAAAGATAAGAGTATAGTATACTTGCAAAGGTACGTGTTGGACATCATGCATGTACACATACTTGTACGTGAATATGTATGTGTACCGTACATGTATGATTTTGCCTACATGTTTAATCTGCTGTACTGTGTAGATCTGCAGATATCAACCACTCTAAATAAATTTGTACTTTTGGCATTTTTTCACCATATTGCAGCTTTTGGAACCCATGCATTGCCCACTCATATGTACGTACAAGTGATGCATAAATGTAATAGTGCCCATTTCAAAATATTGTGGTTTTGAATTTTCAGATGACCTCAACTTCATACCACTGAATGCACGGGTGAGGCAACAGTCAGTGAGTTTGGAGTGCCCAGCGGCAAAAAAACGCCAGGGGTCCGCCCTCACTCTGAAGAAAGAAGAAAATTGTGTGCAAGCTAGGCGAACGAACAGGAAAAAAAATTCAGAAAATGCCATTGAAGGTGTGCATTTTAATTGTAATTTTAAACTAAACTTAAATTACAGTGACGAATCAGGATAATTATTTATCCAAATTGTTTTCGCTGAGAATTCAGGAATTGCGTTTAAATTGGGTGCCCATGACCAAATAAATACCTGACGCTGACGACTCATAAATTTTATGCACAAACTGACATCCAGTAAAACTGTTAAATTTGAATCTGGAAACAAACATACGCATGCCTTGATATTTTTTACACACACATACCTCACACACACATTAATGCCCATATCGTATTGTCACAGCCACTGACGAGAGCTTCAGTGCTTGCCTTTAAAAAATATGATGTGCCAAATAAATTGCCGCTCAGACAAGTTAGGGTTACAACTTTAAGTGTTTACCATTGTGTATTTTTGTGTTTCAATTTATACATTACATTACATATATACATACACAAGTTATTTAGGACGCAATTCTCCGAAGACAACATTTCGTTTACAAAGCCAAACAAAATGCAAAAGTACAAAAGGCAACGTTTAGAACAAAATGTTGTTTTTAACAGTTTCCTGAAATTGTTGACTGATGGTGCATTTCTGATGTTGAGGGAAGGGCTGTTCCAAGTTTTGGAAGCAATTACAGGCAATCTGAGTTCACCAGCCAAAAAATAAATTTGGGAACCACAAGAAGTGATGTGTCCTCAGATGATCTAAGAGGCCGACCCGGAACGTAGTAAGAAAACAGTTGAGTTAGGTATGCCAGGTGATTCATCATGCAATTGCTTTAGAAACATATAACAAGACTTGAAAGTCACTTCTTTGGGCTACTGGAGCCCAGTGAAACATTGTTAACAAGGGTTCGGCTTCAGTCTTTTACGGCGCAGCCAATGCAAAATTTCACCCGTCGGCACTGTTTTGTAAGCGATTTTGTAAGCGTTCAATGTAGATGATGATAGGGGACGTGAACAGTTGCATTTACAGTAATCAGGCGTGACAGTACAAGTGCACGTACTGCATGGTGGCAAGTGTCAGAATCAATTGAATCTTCGGATTCTCCAGATGTCTTGATATGGAACAAAATGTAGAACGGGCAGGTTCTACAACATGAGAAATGAGTGACATTGTTGCTATCAACAAATAAATTCCCCAGAGTTCTGTAACTGTGGAAGGCTTGATCTTAATTGAGCCATTTGAAGTGTAATGTCTGTAAGGGCTGAAGTTTGATGTTTTGTAGGCAGACCCAGCTATGAAAAAAACTCCGTTTTTGCATCATTTAGTTTCAGATAGTTCACAGCCATCCAGTTTCTAATTTCAGTGATACAGTCGGATATCTTGTTGAGTGATCTTTGCATGTCCCCCGGAATCCGTGGGTTAAAAGAAACATATAATTGACAGTCGTCAGCATAAATGTGATAATTAACAGCGTGTTTCTTAATGATATCTCCAATGGGAACAATGTAAGTGGAAAATTGAAAGTGGTCCTTGAACAGAGCATTGTGGCAAACCAAAATCCATGATGATAGGGTCAGATAGTTGTCCATTAATATTTACTTGAGAAGACCAACCTTTTAAATAAGATCTGACCATTGTAATGCAGCCCCTTGATGAAACGATATTGAAGACGATTTAGGAGAATCTTATGATCTACGGTTGTCGAATGCGGCAATGAGGTATAACAGTACACAAAGGACAATTCCTGAGTCAATTCTCACTGAAGATTTTTTAGGTAAGCAATGCAACCCGGGACATGTGCCATCTCCAGCCCACCATCCTGCATCAAAAGCTTCAACAGCAAACCAAACTGACTCTTCAGTGTCAATGTCTACTGATGATCATAAGCCCAAGAAACTTGTGTTTTTTGTGGTGCACACTCTAATCACAAATATCAGCGGCGGAGGCAAGCATTAAGCCCAATTCAAAAATGCAAATGTGCTTTTGGGTGTGGCCATTTAGTGGACCCATGTCACTAAAACCATGATGAATTGAGCAACCTTAACAGAATAAAGTGCACTTATTCCGTTAAGGTTGCTGAATTCATCAGGTTCACTATACTCTTCGTCAGTAATCCTGAAACTAAATTCTGGCTACGCGCGCGTAAAACCCGGAAGTTTGTGTGACGAAGCTTGACAACGGGCAATCCAATACGCAATTCAACAGACGCGCGGTCCTTTGTTTAAGAAATTATTGACAGCGATTATAGTGACAGGGGTGACCAAAGGGCCACAGAGTGTGCTTTTTAAAAAGAAATTTAACCCCTAACAATATTCTGCTTCTATACATGTACAGTACAAGTTCCACTTTACAATAATAAATTGTAATGAAGTGTACGTGTTATCATTTTATCTCCAGCATGTAGAGAGCCCTTGCGAAACTTACTGCAGGTGGTGATTGGATGTGGATATCAGCTTTCCGGGGAACCAGTGGCCCAAACGGCAAATCTTTTGCAACAGTATCCTGGTTGTCACCGTGACATGCCGAAGGAAAAGCCCCACAACAGAAATTTGGTCGAAGCATAGTATACCAGATGGACCAGGATTTTTTAGAACATATCAATGGGTGTTCACCAAAAACGCTGAGTATGTAGCATCGTGGCAAAAGTGAGGCAGATGCTCAAAAGTACAATAATTGTGTCAACACCCCACTACACACCGAACTTCCCTTTAAACATCGTTTAGATCCTATTGAAAGCGCGCCACTTGCTTAATATAATTAACCTTGTTGGGTCACTTGTATAAATAGCGCTATACAAAGCACACAAAGCTCATCTGCCCTGTGGCCAAATTCTCAATTTATAAATTTCATTCTCATTTTGCTCATAATAATTTCGTAACACTTATACAATTTGTGTTGCAATACATCAAGTCCATATTAGCGAAATGTCATGGTTTAGTTCTGACATTATCGTCTTAATAATCTGACAGTCTCAATATGCACAAGGCAAACCACAGTTCCTTCAAAACATTTCCCATCCATGACATCCTTCCATGATACCGTTTTGCTAGTTTTCGATATTCCCTATTTCTCATTCACTTCACACAAACTATCGGAACCTCGTGTCACAGCGCATTGTTCTTCCCCTGATTGTACATGCCCAACCCCGTGCGTAATGGTTGGAATAGATCACACTACAAGCTCATCATGGTGTGACGTCGTAATTATGACGTCGTGGCTCGCTTTGTATGTGGTTTGGGGATTCTTTAGCGTGGTATCGCAATGGAAGGTCCCGGCGTAAATACGAGACTCCTCATAATATTGTTGAGTGTCCGGTAAAGTGTGTTCGTTCACTACTTCCTGACCATAACCCCCAACGAGGAAACTAGCACTAGTCCTCTACCTATTAGTCTTGGGCTCGGTTTAAAAATCCTTAACATTACTGAAAACACAGCCCTTCAACTATACAAGAAGTGAAGGATGCAAAGGGGAGTATGCTGCATTTGATGCGGCCTTATAATCATCAAAAGGAGGTTTTACCAAGTCCTTAAACAGCACAATAGAACTTTTAAGAGACAAGATCTCTCAAGCAAAGAAGAGAAAATTGACATTAATCAAAGAACATGCAAATTTTTCAAAAATGACAAAATGGTACGTACATATACAACCGTGACCTCGCCAAAGGAATACGTTCAGATTTGAAAATCTAGGAAAGCAATCACGATCATGACTTGAAATTGAAGACATAAGAAAACACTGAAAACAGAGAAAAGGAGCTAGCAAACTAACTCTCAGTGAACAAGCGAAGATTTGATGATGTTCTTGTGACGGGTCTTCCCTAAAAACGTGGGCCGCCATTCCTAGTGTTTCACTTATCTAGGACCAGATGTTAAGAAATTGGCTCTTACAAAAACCATAAGCAAATTTGCCATATCTTCATGCCTTGCCATCAACCCTGCAGATGGGAGCAGAGATCTCAGTACAAGTTGTTGCTGGAAAAGATTTCATTCACGCTGCTTATGAAGTTTGCTCAGTGTTACGAGCTATACAACAAAACCGCCCCGTGTGCTCATGACGTAGAAACCCTGGCAATGAGGTGTGTAAGCTTCGGGTGCTGGTTCCCGGTGAATTTTCTGGTGAAAACTTAGCGTAAAATTCACTCCTTATCTGTTGAGGTCCACGCCAAGCAAGATGCCTTCTCACCACAGAAATGCTCACATATCAGACTTTGAAACCCTACATCCATATTAAATACCCCTTGATAGGATGTTTTGTACTGTGCAACGTATTTAGGCAAACTCGGTTCTGATATGTCGACAAACATAACTGTTCAGTACGCCATCATTGCTTTGCTCAACTAGGTAGCCCTGTGTTCATGTGCAAATTACACTATGTATATAGGCACGTGCTATTTTCAATACAGTTGCACAAGATAAGCCTCATTTTTGCCGGTACTTGTGTTTCCGTGAACCATTTCCATTTTAGCTCCAAACAATTCACTTTATTTTGCACAAGGCAACGCCAATTTTTAACAGTGTGCAGCAAGCATAAACTTCCAACAGTAAAACAACATTTTTGTTGGTTTAAACTCATGCTATAAACAGGGGGGTCCACAAAAAATTATCCCCCATTTCCAACCTTGCATTCTGTCAAAACTATTAGATATATCAGACAAACATAAATGGGTATTGTTATATAGCCTCCATTTTATTCCTGATTAAACTTTTAAAAATATTATTTTCTCAATTTGATTTTATATGTGTGACTTTGCATCTGTCATTTTGGAGTCCTCTCGCGGTGAGGGTAATGGGGACTAAATGAAAAAAGTAGTGAGACGAGAGAGAAGAGAACACAACCGAAAAAAGTAGGGTGGTGATTCGCCTAAGAGCGAGGGAAGTATACTTATTTTTTCACCTTCCCTCTCCCTGTGGACATCAGTGGCATTCTTGTTTACAAATTAGTATAAATAATTTGTGGTGTAATTGTGTAATTCTGATTTATGTAATGTTTTGGACATACCAAATTCCCCTGAACCATTACAAATCATTAAAATCTGTTTTGGTTTATATACAATTCAGATCACTTGTGCACAAGGCTCGTATATTTTGCAGTGCGTAACGGGCCCGGGTGGCCCGCTCTGAGGGGGCAAATTTCCGTCCTTGGTAATTTTCCCCCTTAGGGGGTCAAAAGCAATTTTTCCCGTGCAGAGGGCTAAAAAACGGCTGATTTTTTTTTAGCATTATTTTTGCATTTTTTTCCCGGCCAAGGTCGTCGGGGGGGCAACCTGCCCCCCCTGCCCCCCCCCCGCCTTTACGCCACAGATATGTTGTTTTTGAAGGTATTCTTGACTTTAGGCGTCCAGAGAACCGTCATATGGAAAGGGTGGAATGTCTTCTTTCCGCAACAGTAGCTGCCTGTGATTCATTGCCATGGAGACGGCATAAACCGACCTTTATGAAAAGCGCATTGAAATCACACTGTGACAGAAGTGCGCTTTTACAGGCTTTTATGGTCGAGGTGACCGTCGATTATGCTGATATAAGGTCTTTCTGTTGTCGCAGGCGGAGCCTTAGGCAGGCCCATCTCCTCTTGGTGGCAGAAACGGGAAAATTATTGGGATGACCGTCGGTCCCTGTATCTATTCCTCAAGGCATATTCGTTTCTCATAAAGAAGCATTTTAAAGTTTCCTTATACTATTTTCACAAACGATCCTGTTGATCCCTTTGATCCCGATTCTGTTTAGTATTCATGTGAAAAAATACAACCAAATGCACCCTTAAGTCAAGTGTTAAAAACTGTTTAATGAGTTGAATCTATTTAGGTTTTTAATAAATTGCAGTAAAAGGGAAGATTAAAACGCATGTCATAACTGTGACAACATGATACCATCAATAGCTACTGGCATCATTGGTTATATCATTACAATGAGGAAGGAAATTATAAATATCAAAGCAACTAAGGCAAAGCTGAAATACAGGAAAGTGCAGAGGATTTGCAAAAGAGCGATACATTTACACAATGTCCAACAAAGCTGCCAACCGCCCAATCTTTTGGAGAGAAATCAAGGATCAAAAAGTCCAAATCTGTTCAGCTTGCGCTGGGTTTACTACTTTCAGTGCTAGCACCAGATAACAAGCATAAAGTTATACAAATCAGCCAGAAAGATTATGGAAAACCAATCTTTATTGAAGCCCACCATAAGGTAACAAGTACACACAGGAAACCTGCAGGATTTTCGGACACATCAATTATAGATGCCACAGATTGAGCTGGCAATTAGCCACAAATTATTATGTCATTCAAACCTACTGGCAAGTCCTCTACAAGGGACCACACAAAAAGAAAAAATGTCATTGGTCCAATGAGGATGTTTGCAAAATCATCCTCAACTACAGAAAGTGGACAGTCTGAGGCCAGTGCCTAGATATTTTGGTATGTTGAAGGTGGCAACTGTTAAGAAGCATTGAAAAAACCCTTCATAACCCTATCACACTCACTTTGGTATTCCCACAGACTTTGAAAGCATTCATTGTAGTCATTCAAGAATAATCCCTCATAAAACAAACAAAGAACGAAAAAAGACTTTAGACGATATAAAGGAGGTATCCTCTTTCGATCAGCACGCAAAGATTCCATCACCAGAAGAAATTTGTCAATATCGCAAGCCTGATCTTCTTCCCCTTGACGAAGAGGTACAAATTGCTCTATCAGACAGCGACCAAATGATCAAGGACCTCAACCTCAGCACCATGGACTTCATCATCATATAAATAACTTATCATGATGTGTGAAGTACATTTCCTTCTCAAAGTCTATCCTGTCGAGTAATCCAACAGGTATATTCGCAAATGTGGTGATCTACAGAAATTGAGCGAGGAGATCAGCAACCAAAAAATAATATCTAACCAGGTAATGCAACTTATCAAAAACATTGTTTTTACATTATTTTTTTTCTGGCGAATCAACATTGGTTGGAATGTCACCAAATGGTTACAAAAGCTGTGCCCAACGATATTTACAAGTCATGTTTTTCCATAAGAATTGTTCCATTACAGAATGGATATTTCATAGTTTGTTGGGTATTTAACCTAACCCGTCCCGAGAATCAATGATATGCAACATTCCGTTGGTACCCCGTCGAAACTTCTTTCGCATTGCATCGCGGACTTTAACAACGATTTTCCTGCTGTCCGAAAATGACTCCAATGCATCTCACATTGCACCTCGGACCGTTTCCCCCCCAGGATACGAATGATTTTCATTGTCATCTCGGACCCTTTCCCCACGAGGTGAATGATTCTCATTGATTCCAGATTTCTCAGCCTCTATGACTTTACAACCCCTTTTTAAACCCTAACCGTCCCGAACATTGAGAGTCCCTTACCCGTCAAAACCGGTCGGCATGGAATTATTCTCATTGCTTCTCGGACTTAACAACAGTGCATACGCGAAAATGAACTCTCATTTGCACTCTGACCATTCCCCGCAGGAGTGGAGATTCTCCATTGCTTCTCGGACCGGTTCCTCCCCCTGCAGAAGGTGTCTTGGTTCTCATTGCTTTCCCGGCGTAAAACGACTTTAACCTACTTCCGGTGCCAGGAAAACGTAAAGGCAATGAAAGGCAAGTTGGTTTCTCATTGATTCTCATACATCAAAAAGAAAACATTGGAAATTCTCATTGCATTTTCCGGACGATATTCGGCAAAACCCCCCGTGACGTGTTAGGTTAATCTTTAAATGAATGTATTTGATGATCTTCATCAACCTTCTTTGAAACTTTGTACAAGTTATGGACAGATTTTGTTTGGTAGAATTTTTTACAAAAGCTATTGAAAAGACCTGGCTAGAAACCCTAGCACCTCCATTGTGTTTCCCACAGACTTTGATGTTGTCATTGAATCATGTAAGCAGAATACCTCAAAAAGGGCAACAGAGAATTAATGACCTACACGATCTGAAGGAAGTTGCCAGAATAAACAACAAAATCTCTTCAACTCATCTCGCAAAGATGCCATCACCAGGAGAATTTCAAGCATCACGATCCTAAGCTTCTTCCTCCCCTTGTGAAGATGTACAAAGTTGTATCCATTGCAGTGAGTTACTGTGCTTCACCTTATGCTGTAATGCTGCACAGGAAGAGATAAATGCAATCAAAAGAACCTACCACTCCACACTGAAATGGCTTCCAACTCAGATTAACCAACTCAGCAAAACTTTTCCTAAGAAGCTGAACGGCACGGAATGTTCCAACGGTTACTGAGAAAGCTCAACTTCTTGAAGCTGTTAATGCTTCCACAGACTACAACACCTTACACAAGTAAATTGTCCACCCAAAATCTTGATCAAGATTTGACAACATTTGTAGCTGCATGCAATAACAGCATCTACCAATCCACACTGCAGTGCCTTCAAACTCAGATTACTGACTCAGCAAAACTGCTGTCAAAACTTACACAAAATAACTGCCCCTGAAAGAACAGTTTCACCTGTCATGAGACAGCCGATGTTACAGTTAACAATTTCTTGAAGTTAATGCTTCACAGATTACCAACATTCTTGCACAGGTTATATGACACAAAGAGCTTGATTGCAAAAGAACTTAAAGTGACAGGAGGAGATGGTTTAGGAACGAATTTCAAATTCACTGGATCGGTGTATACAACTACCGAGAACGTTCCGAAGGTTATTGGACAAAAGGGTGCAAAGAAAACCGCAACATGTTTTGAACGGCGGGTGCGGTGTTGGTTTTTGGATGCTAGTAACGCGTTCCCCATAGAAAACCGTGCTTTGACTTTTGTCGTGCACGACAAAGAAACTACTAAATAATCATATTATTACATAAGGACGGCGTGATTCGGCTTATTCACTTCAGGTGTGATCTAATGCATTAGTAAGCATTCCAAAATGTAAAAAAACCGGGATTCGAGAAAAATTGGGGGGGCGCTTCTTTGGAAGAATCTCCTTCATGTCTCTTTAACTAACAGAACAAGATTCTCCATCAAGGACCTGAGACTGAGTCTCAGAGGTGGCAAGCAGTAATTGACAGCCTGCACCAGAAAACTGATGTACTGCTAAAGTAATTGCAGGATAATGGTGTTGAAACAACAGCAATTCAAAGTGTGAAGTGATAGCAGCAGTTTCGACAATCAAGAAAGATAGCAAGCAAAAGTCACTCGTGTATCGCACGCTTAGAAAGTGGCCGAAATGAAATCTCAGACATTGAAAGCGTTGGGGTTTTTGCTAATTTGAATAAAATTGCGTTTCGAGTAAAAAGTGTTTGAGAAAATAAAAAGCTTGGTTAGGAAACTCCTAATAATGAAATACACGTCGAGGTTCTCGAACGCTGAAATCCCCTGGCGGGACGGTTTACAAATTTTAAATCATCAGCTGCAAATACCCCCTAAACCCAAAAAATCCCCTTAAACCACAACAACACCCCAAAACATGGGCAACCCCTAAACTGTGCAACCACTTAAACCACAACAAGCCCACTTAAGCCCAGACCCCCCCCTTAAACCCGGAAACCCCCTTAAACCCAGACAACCCACCTTAAATCCCAACAATCCCTTAACCTAAAAACCCCCTTAAAAGCTGGGACACACCTTAAACCTGGACAACCCCCTTAAACATGTGCAAACCACCTTAAACCACAACAAAGCCCCCTTAAGGCCCGACAACCCCCCCCTTAAACCCGGACCAACCCCTTTAAACCCGGAAAACCCACTTAAAACCCACACCCCTTAACCCAGAAAACCCCTTAAACCCGGACAAAACCCCTTTAAACCCAGAAAAACCCACCTTAAACCCCAACAATCACCTTAAAACCCAACAAACCCACCTTAAAGCTGGGACACCCCTTAAGCCGGAACAACCCTTAACGGAAACCCCCCTTAACCCGGACAACCCAACTTAAACCTAATCAGCGCGAGAGTACATGATTCCCAACCCCTCCATCAAGTTCATCAAAATCGGACTTATGGATATTCAGTAGTTTTTCACCAGTTGTTGGGTGAAAATACCCCCAATTTAGCCTAAATATGAAAATTAGTATTTAATTAGCATATCATGCGACACAAAACATAATCAGAGAAGAGCAGTACATGATCCCCACCACTCCACCAAGTTCATCAAAATCGGACTTATGGATCTTCAGATAGTTGTTCACAAGTTTGGGGTAAAAAGATTGACCCCAAATTAACTCATTAATTATGCAAATAGGTACCTAATTAGCATATGCCACGCCCATAATCTAATCAGATGAAGGGCATGGCAGTCCGATCCCCACCCACCAAGTTACATCACCATAACCCTATGGGTCTTGTGTTATCGTGTTCACAAGATTGGGTTGGACGCCGACGCCGACGCCGCCGCCTTGACTAATACCATAATGCCACCTTGGCTTTTCAAGCCAGGGGGATTTAACAAATATGTAAAAGTCTTAACGAATATTTTTTTGACCAAAATGATTTAATTGCGACAAAATAATATCTTTTTACGTAACTTTCGCGGCGACCTCTGAAATGAAAAATTTGCAAATTTAATCGCTTGGCTTCGGACC